>SWEM01000689.1:0-14818 GCA_019593585.1 Nitzschia palea | reverse complement strand
TGATGATGATGATGATGATGATGATGATGATGATGATGATGATGATGATGATGATGATGATGATGATGATGATGATGATGATGATGATGATGATGATGATGATGATGATGATGATGATGATGATGATTTCACATATGCAGAGATCTGTGATGGATCAAGGTCCTTGCATCAAGGGCAAGCAGGGAACCTACTGCTGACTGAGAGTGAAGGTTTGGATGGGGAGGTCCAAGCTCTCCAAGCAGGCACTCACCAGGTGGTACAAGTCTTGGACCAAGAGGAGCAAGGGGAAGCATGGGTTCTGGACTCAGGGGCAAGAAGTGGACACTTCACCAACAATGACCATATGATGATCAACAAGTGCAGGACTTCAGTGCCTACCAATGTGGCAAATGGTCCTGGTCAGAATACTGAGGTCATTGGTGATTTGCCACTGAGATCTATTGAGAACAAAATGGACTTTTGTCTCACTTCTGTACATCTTCAAGAGAGTTTTGGGCGCAATCTTATGAGCATGCCTGTTCTACTTGAGCGGGGCTGCAGTGTTGTGTGTTGTGAAGATCTGCAGCAAAGAGATCATCATTGATGGTCCCAAGCCAAGTAATGGCTCCACCAAGCCCATCAGACTATTCTTCCGGCGTGGGGAAGACAAACTCTACTACTTGCATGTGAAACGCACTCCAGGACCTGTGCACAAGGCCCTGAGTGCATCTGTGCTTCCAGAAGACAGTGCTGGAGGGGATGATCACGTGAAGAATACTATGAGACAGAAGAGTTTGGTTGAGGCTGCAGCAGTGGAGAAGCCAAGGAAATGCAGGAGCATCAATATCATGGTTGCTCATGAGCTACTTGGTCATCCAGGTGAGAAGAAGGTGTGTGAAACTGCCAAGGTCAATGGGTGGAAGCTGTGAGGCGTCTGGAGAGCATGTGAATGGTGTGACCAAGCCAAGGCTCGACAGAAGAACATTGCCAAGGTGTCAGAGAGGAGGACAAGTCAACCTGGAGAGATGTTGCACCTGGACCTGACAGGACCCTTCAAGACAACACCAAGCAACAGTCGGTTTGCTTTGTTGATTGTTGATGATTTCACAGACAGGAAGTGGATCTATCTTTTGCAAAGGAAGTCCCAAGTGGGGGATGAAGTTGAGGGATTGATTGTTTGGTTAAAGGGGAGAAACATTATCTGTAAGTGCATAAGGATGGATGGTGGTGGTGAGAATCTTCCTATCAGAAAGTTGTGTGATCTCCATGGGATGGTGGCAGAGTATACAGCACGAGATACTCCTCAACAGAATGGAAAAGTGGAGAGAGCCATTGCTACACTGAAGGACAGGGCAACAGCTAACATTTTGAGATTGAAATGTGTTGAGAAGTGGTGGGGATCCAATATGATTCATAAGACAGTGTGTGATAATATGATGCCAAGAAAAGGTTTCAGGAATGCATATGATCCGTTTGGTGAGCGACCCCCAGTGAAAGACAATGACATGGTTCCATTTGGTGCACAGGGAGTGATGGCAACGCGAAGAAAGATGAAGAAGAACTGGACTGCAAAAGGTGAAGAGGTTATCATGGTGGGATACACTGAAGATGCTCCAAGTGATTGCTACAATGTGGTGAAGACATCCAATGGCAGAGTGGTAGCATCCCGTGATATCAAGTGGTCCAATCCATACTCCTGGAAGACAAGCCAAGCTGTTACCAATGCAGAGGGAGCAAACATTCCAATTCCTAAGCAACAGACTTCATCTGAAAAGAAGCATGTTGACTTTGTGATACCTGATGACTCTGGTGATTCAGAGGATTCTCTCAGTAATGATGATGAGCATAAGCCTGTTGTGGTTGATGACCCTGGCATTAACTCTTCTGAGGGAGAGTCCAGCCAGCATGAATCCCAGTCTGCAATCAGGGGGGATTGGCTCTATTCTCGCGGACGATGATGACAGCTCTGATGAAGGCAGCCAATTGGTTCAAGCCAAGCCCAAACCAAGTCGGGAACTTCAGCGGTTGCAGTGGGGAATGCGTGATGGCAGTGGTGGTAAGCAGAATAAAGTCAGGCATCCAAAGGCTCAGCGAGAATTGACGCGATTGCAGTGGGGATTTCATGCCAATGCTGTACAGATTAACAATGATCCAGGAACTCCAAGGAACATGCGTGAAGCATTGAATGGACATCGGAGGGCTGGCAAAAAAAATTTCTTGGATATAAGTATGCTCTACAGGACTAGAGTTTAGGTGAAGATTTTTGGTCAAATCCCCAAATCCTTGGCTCATCTAAAAAATTCTTAACTAATGACGACATTTCTGACGAATTCGAACTTAAAGAAACAATTTGGGTGGCGAACATTCGCCTCGAATAATTACGGCCTTAATTTGTGAACTCTTGGAAGAATGGTGAAATGACAATGAAAATCTGGACGTCACTCCAATAATTTGAGGACGGCACTACCAAAGGAGCTCAATTATTTCTCAGCTGTGAACGTTTTGCTTTGCACATACACATTTTGAACTCCAGGGTCCACACAATACTCTCGTTTCCAAATTCATGCGAAGGCAAAGTTCATTCAAGTTCTAGATAATCAATTAATTGCTAATTTATCATCCTCATCTACAAAGGAGTCCACGAACGAGCTTGTAGATCATTTTGGTTGACTGCGTTTTCCTTTCCAGCTTGAGCCATTATTTCTTCCAAATCCACCACCTTGTTAAACTCCGTGAGCATCTTACTGGGTTCCCCCATCACTGGCTCCATTTCAATGTGTTCCACCATGTAATTGTTCATCACGTGTTTGTACACTCTTTCCCAGGAAGTAATCAAACCTTCTTCTTCTTCTCTGTCCAACGTTTCTTTTGTACCCTGGAAACACTGTACCTTCAAATCACTGCATCGACTTCTGTGATCATTACTTGTTCGCCTCTTCTTATTTTCCGGTGTTGTACAATGGTCATTGGTTCTGAATTGAATCAGCTTTTTCTTCTCCGCTGATATAAGCTTCTTAATGTCATCATCTGTCATTCCGTTAATCCGTGCACCATTCTTGATCGCTCGGATGTTTCGGACCTTTCTCTTCATCAGTTCCATCATGTGCTGGTGTTTCTCGCGCACTTCTTCTATGAGCATTTCCAGTTCACATCTTTCTGCATCACGGAAAGGTTCCCTATCTTCTCCCGCGAACACTTTAAAAAGGCGACTCTTATCTTGTTCATTTTCATCGAAGTAGATCTCCACATCTTTCGTCATTCGACTATTTGCCTCAAGGTAGTCGATCAGGTCCTTTGGGAGCTTATTTGTTTCTATATCACTGTATTCATATTCCATTTTGAATTGCTCCTCAAAGTATTCCTCTTTTACTTCATCAACGTCCGATAACAACATAAACAACCACTTGTAGTAATTTTCTTGGATCGTTGTCATTACGTGCGCTTCAAAGATACAGGAACCATATGGGATCATATTGTCTCCCTTGTTCAGTTCTGTAACCACCTTCCAGAGTTGTTTATTATGTCGGCCAGCTTGATAGAGCACATCAAAGAAGATGAAATACCTCCGAGGCAATTTCTTTTTATTGAAGAAGGTTTCGTAGGCTGGTACCGGAATCTTCTTGTCTATACAATTCAAGACTAGTTCTGACAACTGATGTTAGACACTTGGACGATCATGGTGTGAAACCAACCTTTCGTCCCAAAACTTACTCCTAAATGCTTCATTGATTGCAGCATAAACTGCCGATTTTTCACTACTCAATTCCCGACGAATATTGCCCTTTCCCTTTGTGTTCAAAGCGGTACTCCAAAGATCCTTGAGATATACGGTCATTTCTTCTTTGGTTGCTCTCTTCATATGAATGTTGGTCACCTTTGATGGAAACTTTTTCAAGTACAAATGTTGACAAATTGCCCCATGATTCACATCCAATGGATCATCGGAATCATTTTTGAAGTCATGTACCACGACGTAAAACACTTGCTCTTTCACAAACTTACTCAAGGCTGACAGATCATTATTCCAACCCTGTTTGTAGGTTTTTGCTTTCACCAATCTATTCGTCTTTTGAATGTTGCCATTCCGTCCTGTTTCGTTTGTTGTTTCGGAATCATCGTTTGCACGTGACATGATCAAATCACTCCACAATTACTTGCAGTAGGTTTATGGCCATTGGAGACGATCAACAATTTTGTCGATGATTCAAATCCTTGTCTTTCACCACTGACTTGTATTCAACCACTGCCGCCAAGCATGTCCGACGCAAGCAACAGTATCTTCTTTCTGTTGGCGTGCTCCTTTCAAACTTCATTTAGACTAAATCTTCCTAAGCATGTCCGGGCACCCAGGATTCCAAATCAAACTCATAATGATTTGAATTTGCGACTCCGTCTGAAACCCCAATCAAAAATTTTCTTTCCCCCCAATGGCATTGCATTCATTATGGCATAGACTCAACCGTTGAAACCGACACGTCTCAGGACAAAATTTGGCGGAAGGTATCCCGCTCTAATTTTTCATTGAATTTCGGAATTGCCAACTTAATTTTGCCGTCTCCTGAAAATACAAGAACGCTCAATCAGAATTTGGTAGGCTTCAACAAAATTTAGGATCCTCCCACTCCGCAATATCTCTTCCACTATTGTCACTCACGTTTCTTCTTCAAAAGAACCATCTGCCAGAAAATGGGAACCAACCGTCGTTCAAGACGTCGGTCGGCAGCCAGAATTTTTGATCCCAACAGTAACAAGAACAAGCGTCAGAAAGGTATGATACCTTTGCCGGAACAAGATTCTTCCCTTCACTCAACGACTTCATCCAATGATGGTAGTAACAACATCGTGAATCCATCTGAGATGGATGAACCAGATGTCCCTGTCGTCAAAGCAACTGACGAGGTTGAAATTGAAGATACCAATCAAACCGACAACAACGCTGATCACGAGTCACAGTCTACTTCTCAGGGCGATGATCATCCCTTTGAAATCAATGACTTCTTGGTCAAAAATGATGGTACAGCACAATTTTCAGTTTCTGAAATATGTTCATACCAACTGATGAATGTCCTTGATGAGGCTGGTTGTCCCCTCAAGACATACGAGAAGGTCATAGCTCTCTTACGTCAACAAGAAAAGATTGGATTCTCACCACAAAAGGCATATTCACGACAGAAACTGCTTCAAATGTTGCGTCAGAAATACAATTGTCCAGTCATTGAAAGTTCCACAGTGAACACCTGTGAAGTATTTCGTTTCCCTTTTGTTGACATGTTGCAAGATCTACTGGACACAGCAGGCAGTAATCTTCATCACATCTCCCCTCATCCTGATGATAGCAAATCTGACTTATGGAACGATGAGTTATGGAATACCGATTGGATGAGTAAAACTTTTCAATGTCCTCTGTACTCGAATTTCAATCCTGAGACAGACATCATGTTACCCATAATTCTTTACCTCGACAAAACAGGAACTGATGTCTTGCAAAGATATAGCTTGGAGCCTGTGCTGTTCACTGTTGCTGCATTAAGCCGTGAGTCAAGAGAGAATCGACAGTTTTGGCGTCATCTGGGCTTTGTCCCATCTTCCAAAAGCATTGATGACAGCAGAGAATCCCTCCAATTCTATCACAACTGCCTTGCATACATATTGGACGGCTTGAAACGTGCGCAATTGGCCAAACCACCGGTGAAGGTTACTAAACCAAATGGAATCACAGCTTTGCTCCGAGCACATACTCCCGTGATGATCATTATGGGGGATCAATTGTCACAAGACACAATTTGCTGCCGTCGTAAAGCAAACGCTGGTGGCGCCGGAAGAGTACATCGTTCTTGCATGTGCTCGTACATGAGCGTCGACGACTATGCCTCCCAATGCCGTCCAGTACCAAAACAATTCATAGAACGGCTCATCACATGTTCAACCAGAAGTGAAACTGATTTTCAATCTATAATCGATGGTGACCCCAGTATTGAAAACAAACCTGCAGCTGGATCACGCAACTCTACAATCATGAAGTACTTACGCAAACAGAAACAAGTCTTCAACACTATCCTCAGCCGACCATTCACGAGCCATCCTGTATTCAGTGCATTTGCCGAAATTGATTTTGGTTCTTGGGAAAGTGGGGTGTACGATGCCACATTCGACGACTTCATGCACAGTGCGGAAGAAGGCCTGATTGAAAACATTGGCACCACCCTCTTCGATGGATTAGTTTCAAGTGAATCTGACAAGATTGAGTCATTGATGATTCCATTGCTTACCTCAATACGATCCTCTGCTCGGAGTACTTTCCCTAGATGGAGACTGCAAAAAGGTTTCTCTCGTCAAACTCTTATGACCATGGGTGAGAGAGTCGGGAGTATCTTCAGCCTGTCCTTGGCTCTGCACGACAAGAAGGTAGCTGACATCATTCAAGACGGACATGCACGACAGCGAGCCAAGTATCTAGTCTTTACAAAGACCTCATCAAGTAGTAGTACCACAGCAAATACGAGAGCACTTGACAGCAACTCCGACGATGCAAAAAAACCAGCATCAAAGTCACCTGCAAAACCAGAGGACTTTCCTTACTATTTTGAACAGTACATGCACCCGATGACTCTCGAATCATGCAAGAATACTTTGATTCATCTGTATCGGCACGGCTTTGACATCTCGTCCTTAGAATCACTGGACACATATCAGATCCATCAATTGATTGCGCATACCTCTTGCCTCTTTGAGAAAACGTCATATCCGAACTCTTATCCTGAGCATAACCTAACGGGTTTTTATGAGGACAAAGGAAAGAATGTCATGATTGACAAACAATTGATCAAGTTGGTACATTCAGCAATGAATCCCAAATCAGAAGACCTGTTGACAAAACGTCGCTTTATCAATGTTGACAAAGTAACTCCAAAGCACCACCGCAAGAAAACAAAGCAGAAAGGAGATGGCAACACGGCTGCTTTCTTGGGTACCAACATTCCTTCCTTAATTATGTTCTTGGAGTATACGTTGTGTTTTCATGCTTTTTGCAAGTATTCATCCATCCTACCAATACAAATGCAGAAGGATATTGAACTTGTTGATAGCAGTGGCCGAAGTCTCTTGACATATTTTTCAAGAATGATCTACCGAGGGGACTCCACGATTGATTCGAGGACTGCCAAGATTCACACCCAGAGACGACTTGGTCACAACTTCCGATGCTTAGGCAATGTGATGCATTCTTGTTGTGAGATAGGGGAACGACTTTTGAAAACAGAGGCCAAAAAAATCTCAAGGACTGCCCAACAGAGAGGGAGTACAGTCTTTGAAAAACAAACTTGTTCAAGGATCATCGATCGTCATTTACTTGAAAAGATGGGACGATGTCTGGAAGATGGGTCTTCCTCACTGACCGAGGACCAACAAGGATCCACCCCCCGTACTGACTCATTTTCCCGTCAACAACCACACTTTGTGATACTTCGCCACCAAACAATCGTTCTTGCACTTGACCGCAAAGGTCGACGGCGTGTACCAGATAATGCCTCTGGGAATTTGAATCCAATGATCGTTCAAAAGATACTTGAAATCGAACCTTCGTTAGATGAGATTCCAGTTTTCAATGAATTGATTCTTCGTGACGGCTCTTACGTTCGTGCTTTTCCAGACTATCGAAAAGAGGGGGCTTGGCACGACTTTGTGAATGTCCAATGGGAAGATGATCATGGTAACTCTTATCTTCTTCCTGCCCGAAGTCTCGCGTTTTATAGGAAGGACAACAGTACGTTGCTTGCTCTGGTGCATTCGGTGGATCTTGCATCAAATGGGAAGATATCGGGATACGCAAATTCAGTGTTAACAACCCATTACAACTTGCAGTATTCGCGAACAGGGTCTCCATCTGTATACAGTGTTAATTGTGCAGCAATTGATTCCACGATATTGGGTATATTTCATAACCCCTCATCAACACTGTTTGATGGCACCATGAAAGGAGTAATGATTGTACGACCACGAAATGAATGGGCGTACGGGTGGTATGAATGGAATCGACATTTGCTATCCAAAAATGTGAACCGTTCATTGTCCAAACCATTTGTTGACCTGGGATCGAGGGATATGGTAAACACTGTTCGTGCAATGATCACAAAATCAATTGAAGAACATGCAAAGTATAAGGACTTGCAATCTTAACTCGATAAACAATAAAGGACAAAATTCACACATTCGTTCACCATTTTGGCACTGAAATAGACCCACTTCCATGCCACACGTAGTAGCACACCCGCCAAGTCACAGAAACCTGGCATTTGGCGGCGACACGCATGCCCAAAGCACAAAGCAGCGACGATGGCAATATCATTCCTGGTCAATCACATTCATGACCGCTCCTTTGCAAGCACCACGCCCTGCTCTTTACCGCCATCAGACCGCCGTTCCGTCTTTATTTACCGACTTCCGCGAATGGCCACATGATCAAACCTACAACTTGAACCACGACAAAGTTCGACAAAGTTCATTCCATGGTCGATTGATTTCCATTTTGACTCCTAAATTTTATGATAAGCAACCGTTGAATCTCATCCGAATGACAAGCAACCACCACTCGGAATTCAACAACAACGGATGCCGATAAAGGCCAAAATATATTACAACGACCACCATTACATCTCCACATGCATCAATCAACCAACAACTTCCCATTCTGATTCCATCCCATACTTCTTTTCATGGACAACTCCATCGTCGTCAATATCATACAGATTCTGCCCCTTGCGGAACCAGTCTCGGCACATAAGGTTTCTGCCTGGAAAACTTTCACACAACAAGCATTCAATCTCATCCCGGTTATAACTTGGAAGATTGAATTGCATTGCAAGTAATCGCATGATGTTGTCCTGTGAACCAACAGGAACGTTCGACACGCCATCGTTAGCAACGACAACCCCTCTCGTGTGCCTTGACAGCTGCTGTGCTCTTTCGTGGGACATCTGTGCCGTGGATGGATTTGCCAAATGATTGAAGGATGCGGTACCCTTCATTGGAAACATCAGCTGACGCAGATGTCGTCCTGGTTTCAGTTCAGCTGTACCAATAAGAAGAGTAGTAAAGATTGCCAGTCGAAACGTGTTGAATTGGCAAGGAACCACATTATAGATAGCTGAAACTGTGAGTTCCATCTTCTTCTGTAAGTAAGCCAGCGGCAGATCAACCACGGGATCGACACCTTTCCCGACCAACGAATCAATCCAGATCATATAATCGTGCAAGATCTCAATTATATTTTGAAGATGCTGACGTCCCCTCGTGTATTCAGCATTGGTAGCTCCATTGTGTCCACCAAATACTTCAGGTATTGAACGTGCTCCACCACATGGAGACCAACGATTATAGGGACCGCCTTGCCAGTTTCCAAATATTTGTGGCGTGTATCTTGCCCAATCATAGAAAGGGTGTACACCGAACTCAAACTCATGGTCATCGTCGAAGTGACACTCGATAAGAGTTCCCATGACGTGGTCGAACCAAAATGGATTCGAAAGAAACGAACAAACGAAACAAAGCTCAAGACGTTGATTCGGTTGTAGCGTTTTTTTCAGTTTCATCAAGTGATGAATATAAATTGAAAAGGACATGACCCTGGAAACTCCAATCTCGGTTAGCAAGTATTCAACAGTGATGTCGTCGTGAATGATAAATGTTTCGTATGGCAGGCAATCGTCAAGGAAAAAATGAGATCGATCAAATGGTGTTGGTACCTTACTTGTTGTACCAGCATAGATCTTGTTCATATTTTGTTGCCAACGATGTAGATACCTCTTGGCCGATCCAGTCACGGAATTTAATGCTTTCTTGTGTGGAACTAAGAATTCCCTGATTACTTTCCTAAAATTTGCTATTACCTGTAGTAAATGAAGTAAGAAGTTATTTGTTCGCTTTCTCGACGCAACAACGAGCAACAAAGCAGCAAACCACATACCTGTAAATGAACTATGTTCTTTATCTTCTTGTCTTCAAGTAGTAACAAGGAAATGTTCAAACAGCATGTTCTTGTATAGCCCGCAACAGAGTCATTCATCGAATCAACATGGTATGAAACATCGTTTGCGATAGGATAAAGATGAGATAAGACAATTGTCACATCCTCAAATCCGACTTCATCATTCATCATCAGATACGTGGCAAGGTGACTGGAATACATTCGAGTTCGAATGTGATCCTGTGCCATTGGACTGTCGCTGGCATCCCTCTGCATGTCTTGACAAATCTTCCAAATCATTTCGGTACATTGACCGATGGAGCGTCGTATCTGGACTGAATCAAACTGTGGGTCGGTTTCGAGTTGTTTTTGGAATCCAGAATCATGCAAATGACAAGGAACACCATCCCGTCTATCCTGCCCGCCACAGCCAATATTGACACGAAACTGTCCATTTGATCGTGTCGCGTCATGTTTTCCATGTGCGACAACTGCCTCGCATAATGATTTCAACTGATCTATGCTTGGTAGCAGTCTACCATGTTGCTTCAAATATGAGGAACTTTCCCTTGCAATGTGAAAATAACGTGATCTTCGGTCGATAAAACATTTTGCGTTGGATTCAAACGATAGGCGTACATCTCCGACATTGTTGGATGGATAAAATGTCTTGTCTCCACTGAACCGTCCATGTCGTCGCATGTAAAGATTGTCGGCAGAGTATACTTCCAGGGAAGAAAGCTTAGAAACAATATCAACACCATCTTCTGTATGAACCAAAAGGTAGGAGGAAACGTGGTCACGCATCGTCGTTGGGTGTATAAGGGACATGCCATCCACGATTGGTGGATTACTCGGTTCGTCGGGTTTTTCCAACAATATCCGTGTAGACAACAAAGATTCAAGTCCATCTGGCAGGTCGTCGATGATGTTGCTTCCTGTACTTCGAGTTGTCGCATTAGGAGTAGAAACCTGAACATCAACACGCCTGTTTTTGGTAGCAATAGTCGTCATGGTCGGAGCTTTTGGCGTACTATCCATCACAGCAATAAGACCAATTGATCCTTCTGGGTGTTCTTTACTTGGTTTCTCGAGCCTGGCGCTGATTTTGGAATGATGTGGCTTGAGATTACCGATAACGTGGACACGAATATTTTGATTTTTGGTTTGATGAAGCCAAAAGTGGAAGACAAACGCTCGCAGCATAAGCCATCGTTTTTCAAGAGGTTGATGTCGGGGGTCATAAGAGCATTTCTGGGGACAAACCCTGGCAAGATCAAGGAACGTAGAGGTGATAATTTTAATCTTTTCTCTCTCAGTAATTGTAGTCAGAAAAGTGTTTCCATATGGAACAAACTTTTCGGGATCCTTCCATATCACATTGAGTAGGTCCCTGTTCGACTCGATGTCTTGCTTGGGATCAACATAGTGTAAACAGAGACCGGCCAATGGTGCAAGGTAATCGTATCGGGATCTACCAGCATTAGCAAACATCTGGAATGAATAGATCAGTGCATCTTGATGGTTCCAGTAAGAAGGATCTTTGGCTCTGAAGAGATGTTCCAAAATGTATAAAGAAATCCATCGATGAATGATGCAACGCCAGAGTCTGTTTGTCAGAGCCTGACCAGTATGAAACTCTATTTGAGGCGTAGCTTGAAAAGTAGCCTGGTTACCGTTGGCCTCGCCAAGTCCTACTGTCATGGCTTGGTTCAATCGTGGGGTATTCGATCTCATTTTGTTCTTGCCAAGTATACCGTTGGAATTGGTGATGTTAGCTTGGAGAAGTGCAAGCGTTACAGATAAACCAAGAAACTGTCTTGATAAGGCCTCACCATCTTTTGTAGGTTTAAGATCAAAACTCAAAGAGACACCAAAGCTTGTAGTACTGCGCGACACATTAAGTGTTTTGACTTTCAACAGGAAATCAAGAGGAGTGTAATTACATTGATCGGCAAGACACAAAAGTGTGGCGATGGAGTCTAGCGCAAAATTTTTAGGAAGCTGTCGAGCCCATCGAACATAAAGGCATATAATGTCGCGTTTAGGTTCCCATTGGCCGATGATGGCCAAAAGCTCATCAATTGTTGGAGAAGCGTCCGTTGTGCTGTCTCTGGCCTGTTGGATTAGGCGTTGGTATTTGTTCAAAATAACTTGATGATCAGGATTAAGGAGCGGCAAATTGTTTGGCTCTGGTTCTAATGGTGCAGGTGTCGCCTTGCGTTGCTTGTTCTTCCGGTTGGTTGGAAGTTTGCCTGATCCTCGTTTCGCTGATTGTTTCTGAGTGATGGTGTCGATGGTGGGTGGGATCACTGCATCCGTTGGCCGATTGGCTTTGATTCCTGTGTTGATTGTGGAATTCATTCGTTTGCGTCAGCTTAAAGAAAACAGTAGAGAGTTGGGATTCTTTATCGTGGTGGTTTTGTCGTTTTGGGGCTAGCCATTGATGGTGTCAATAAGAAAAAGAGAGATTGTGTAGAAGGCTACGTGGCCCAATTGAGTACTGATTTCGATATTGATGGTTAAAATGAAATTTGGTACTGAATTGGGCAACGTTAAATGTACAGGGAAAGCACGGAATTGCACGGCGAAATCAACAGTAAGCATGTGTGGTGCAGATGAACATGAGAATATGAGCTTATGTCAGATGCAGAGTTGTGAGTGACGACGTGGTGGATGAGAATCGTCTGTACGTACAAAGAGAAAATATGTAAAGTAAGTACGTATGTACCAAGGGAAAGAATAATTTGGACGGCAACATAAAATTTGGGAATTAAAGTCAAAATTTGGAATGGCAGATGACTATCATGGGGGTTGTGAGATTAATTATCTCGCATGATTATGTGTAGACATGGGTTATATAAAATTTTATTTGATGTACTTCAGCTCTTGTGGGTACCTGGTAAGAAGTAAAAAATTTTGGCCTTCTTTCCAGGTCTCCGATGTGCCACATGTACAAACTTAGCACCATATTCTTCCAACAGTAGCCTCCGCCTCACTATTCTTGGGCTTGGCATCTTACTGTAAAGGATGTTTAAATGGTCAGTATGTACTACCAATCTTTGTCCTAGTAGGATGTTGTGGAACTCTTTTAGAGTTTCCACTATGCTTAGTAGTTCCTGCTCACCACCAGTAGTGTACCTTCTTTGGTGTTTGTTGAGTTTCCTACTATAAAATGCTAGGGGTTTATCATCCTGCATTATAACAGCTTCTAGCTGGTAATTGCTAGCATCAGTGAAGATATGGAATTCTTTATTGAAGTCTGGGAAGTTCAATAATGTTTCTCTTGCTATCTCTCTTTTGATGGTTTCAAATGCTTCATGGCATTATTTAGTCCATTTCCATTTTGCTGTTTTTCCACTTAGAGAAGTAAGTGGTGCAAGGATGTGTGAACTTCTCTGCCACATATCTCTGTAGTAATTCACCATACCTAAGAAACGTCTTGGCTGACGCTTCGTTTTTGGCGGCTGTATCTTTAGTATCGCTTCCACTTTCTTAGGTTGGGGTGGATACCTGTTCTAGAGATGTCATACCCCAAATATTCCACTTTGGGTGCTGCAAAGGAGCATTTTCTGACATTAGCTCGGAAGCCAGCTCTATCAAGTCTTTTGAGGACTTGGTTGAGTTTGTCCATGTGGTCTGTAAAGGTACCATTACTCGTGATTAAAATATCGTCAATGTAAACATGGACAAAATCTAAATCACCTAATAGACGCATCATGATGCTCTGAAAAATGTCAGGTGCATTGCAGATGCCCATGGGAAGGACCTGATATTGGTAGATTCCCCATGGCATTACGGTTCCACATAGACCTTGGCTGTATTTATCCAATGGGATGTGGTAATAGCCCATGCTAAGGTCTATTGCAGTAGCATATTTGAAGCCTTGTAGCCTTTGTAGTAAATCACTTATTTTTGGCAGGGGATGTGGTCTTCTGACAATCCACTCATTAAGTTTCCTAAAGTCTGTTAGGACTCTGATGTCTCTGGTCTTTTTCGGTTGGATAAAGGTAGGAGCAGTCCAGGAGGAGTTATTCACCCGCTTCCATATTCCTAGGCTTTCAAAGCGTTCAATCTCCTTTTTGGTGGTCTGGAGATAGGCCTGAGGAATGCCAAAAGGTTTGGCATGATATGGCGTTGCACCATCCTTTAGTTCCAGACGGATAGGTTCAATATTAAGTGAGCCTAAGCCGCCCCCGAATAAGGTGGGAAACTGGTTCAGAGTAACTAGGAGCTCTTGTTTCTCGTTGGAGTCCAAGTGGTCCAATGAGGTAACATAGTCCTCCATTTCGACTTTGGAATAGTCAGCATCCAGGATCCGTTGTTGACGCTCTTCTGCTTTTTGCAGGACGGTCGGTTCCTGGGTAGCCTGGTATATCCTTTCCAAGTGGATTTTGTCTGTGATAGTTCCCTGGGGGAGCATTTCCATTTCGTTTTCTCCCCACTTTATGGTTCGTTTTCCGAAATCCAGTACCATCTCGAGTTCCATTAGGAAATCGAGTCCGAGGATGATGTCGTTTGTGTTTAGAGGTCTCGTCCACGTGACATTGCCACCAGATTTGTTTACTGGTGGATAGTTCGGGAATTTTGAAAGGAATTTCCGCTAGTTTAGTTGTTACTAGGGAGCTACTTAGTGTTTGCCACTTTATCAGCTTGTTGCTCTTTATGACCCTGGTACTTAGCTTCACATAGTGGTCCAGTATAATGGACTTACTTGTGCCGGTGTCCAGGAGGCACCTGATTGGCTTTACTTTGCCTCTACTAGGGCAATATCAAAACATCGAGATGTACAATATACTCAAGAAACGATCTCAAACACATTCCCCAAAAGTGTTGACAAAAATACGATTGAATATCGAAACATCGAGATGTACGATA
>SWEM01000688.1:0-14821 GCA_019593585.1 Nitzschia palea | reverse complement strand
ATAATATCTTGAACTGGAAGCGTAATCCTAAGGAGCACGATAGTCCTGAAACAGAACCCTTCAAGAAGATTGATCAGCTGTTGCCTGAGAAGCCCGGACAGAGTCCCGAGAGTCGTGCGAATGATATTGACAATGTGTTGACTTGGTTGCGCAATGGAGGCATTGACGAGCCCAAGTTTGGTCCCAACGAGCCGTTCCGTCCCACAAAGGGTATTGATATGCCTGATAAGCGTACTCCGACGGAAAAGGCCCGCGATGTTGAGAATATCACGAACTGGGTCCGCAATCCTAAGGACAATGATCGACCTGAGACAGAACCATTCAAGAAGATCGACCAGCTCCTTCCCAAGAAGCCTGGCCAGACTCCAGAGGATCGTGCGAAGGACATCGATAATGCCTTGACATGGGTCCGTAATCGTGGTGTTGACCAACCATTGCTTGATTCCACTTCTCCGTTTAAGTCTCTGGATGATGTCCCAGTTGATATTCACTCTCCTTCTTCTTCGCCCGAAGACAGTGAGGATGATTTTTACCCGAAGCGGAATAGAAAGCTACTTCCTCTCTCTCAACCGAACCCATTTGATACTATTGATCAGATGCTTCCTCCGAAACCAGGCCAGTCACCAGAGGATCGTTTGCAGGATATTGAGAACGTCCTTGATTGGATGCGTTCGAACGGTCTAGATGTTGTTGGGTATAATCCTCCTGGGGGTCCTTTGGAAGATGCACCTATCACCCTAGGTCTTCGTGAACCGACAGACATCGTTCCAGATGGAACGTATAACTGGACTCGTAATCCAATGGACGATTCATCTATTCCTGACAAATTCCATGCTTTTCCACTTCCTGGGGATGTTCGATCGATTCCCCGTGACGGACAACCTCTTGATTCTCCTTCTCCGGAGGATGATTGGTACCGTCTGCCTTCCGGGCCAATTCCCGGGTATGATGATGATGTTCCGTTTGATAGGCCTGATGTTGGCTCACTTTACCCTCGTAGTGGGGCACCTCTCGGACCTGAGGACGAACCTGAACAGAACTGGTCACGATCTCCTTTTTCCCCTTCTCGAAGTCCTCGTGATTCTGTTGGAGACTCTCCATTTGATCGCCCGGGCGATGTCCGTTCTATACCACGTGACGGCAAACCGGTGAACTTCAATCATCCCGAAACTGATTGGAGTCGTCAGCCTAATGTCGACATTCCTGGGGTTCCTGATGAAGAAATCCCATTCGAGAAGCCGAATCAAGTGGAGAGTACCCCACGTACTGGCATTCCGGATGTTTTTGACGATGAACCGGAACAAAATTGGTCGAGGCTTCCAGGTGGTGAGTATCCTGAAGACCTAGAAAGCAGTGATATCCTTGACCGTCCGGGAGACATTCGTTCCATTCCACGTGACGGTAGACCTTCCGAGAACGATCATCCTGAGGAGGATTGGGCCCGTCATCCCAACAAGCTTGTCCCTGGTGTCCCCACCGAAGACGGGCCTTTTGATAGACCTGGTCAGGTGAACTCTACTCCTCGCTCCATGCAACCGAATGGTGTTGATGAGGATTCGCCTGAAACTTGGAATCGAATTCCCCTTGATAACAAACCAAGCAATGTCGTAGATGACGCTTTCGATCGTCCCGGAGACGTTCGATCCCTCCCCCGTGACGGAAAGCCCAGATTCATGGATTCTCCAGAGTTTGAATGGAAACGACGTCAAGGTCAACCTATCCCTGGAATCGACGATGAAGATTCTCCGTTCGGAAGACCCGGGGATGTGTCTTCGATTCCACGCGACGGACCTTTGGGTCACACACCCGACGACGAACTCAATTGGGGACGTCTTCCAAGCGAGAAAGTTCCAGGCGTTCCTGACTTTGATACTCCCTTTGCACGACCTGGGCAACTAAATTCTGTTCCGACAAGTGGTCAACCCAGCGACGAAAATCCTGATGACGATCTTGAATGGGTTCGATCAATACTCAATCCTCGTCCCAGCGATGCAGACGACACAACGTTTGACAGACCGGGTGATGTAAGATCAATCCCGCGTGACGGCAAGCCACGAGAAGACAGCTCACCAGAGATTCGTTGGGATCGTTTCCCCGACAAGATGAGATCAGTCCCTGAATCCAATGAACCCTTTGATCGACCTGGACTTTTGCCTGTGATTCCCAGGGAAAATAAACCAGACGAGATGTTGCCAGATGACAAGCCACTGGACTGGAACCGCTCTCCTGTTCCGAAATCCCCCTATGATAGTCTCGACGACTCAATCTACAAGGGCCCAGGAGATGTTCGTTCAGTACCTCGCGATGGAAGTCACGACGTTCCAGATAGTCCGGAATTCAATTGGGACCGAGATATCCCAAGGAAGATCCCTGGAGTGAACGATGACGAGGACGAGCCGTTCGATAGACCTGCTGCTTTGAATTCCATCCCTCGGGAGAGGTCACCTGAGGATTTGCCTACAGCACCTGGAGCTATGCACCCGATTTCTCGTTCACGGAAACCCATTGAATCAGAGCCCGAGGACAGTTGGGGTCGTCCGCGCACTTTGAGCCCTGGTGAAATCGACGACAACAACGATGTTTTTGACAGACCTGGAGACGTGCGATCTATTCCCAGAGACGGGAAACCGAAGGATGAAGAACATCCCGAGAGTACTTGGGAGCGATTCCCAGCCTTGAAGACTCCAGGTGTTCCTGAAGAAGATGACGTTTTCGACAAGCCTGGAGATATTCGATCGATTCCTCGAGATGGGCAACCTGATGATAATGATGAACCAGAACTAGATTGGAATCGACCACCGATCAGCAGTATCCCTGGTTTGCCTGACGACGAAAGTGTTTTCGATCGACCGGGTGATATCAGGTCTGTTCCTCGTATGGGCAAACCGAATGACATGGACCAGCCTGAAATGACATGGCAACGTCCCAATGTTGCTCCTGTCCCGGGTGTCCCTGATGATGTTGATATGTTTGACAGGCCAGGTGATGTTCGATCTATCCCTCGCGATGGAGTTCCGGAGGATGGTGATGAACCAGAGCTGGCATGGCAGCGACCAGTCCAGAAAACCCCAGGTTTCCCTGATGAAGAAGGTGTTTTCGATCGACCAGGGGATGTAAGATCAGTTCCACGCGATGGCAGACCGAAGGATGAGGACGAACCAGAGATGACATGGCAACGTACGGATGTTGCTCCAGTCCCAGGCGTGCCTGATGATGTTGATGTATTTGACAGGCCAGGTGACGTCCGTTCCATTCCTCGCGATGGAACACCTGAGGAGGACGATGAACCGGAGTTGGCATGGCAGCGTGGAAGAAATTCTCCACCCCCTGGAACCCCCGATGATTTGGACGTATACGACAGGCCCGGTGATGTTCGTTCAATTCCCCGGGACGGAAAACCCAACAGTGACGATAGCCCAGAACTCACCTGGCAACGCCCTCCCGGTGGTATCATGCCTGGCGTGGCAGATTCTGAAGATATTTTTGATCGCCCAGGGGATGTTCGTTCTATCCCTCGCGATGGAAAGCCGAAAGACGAAGACTTTCCAGAGATGCTTTGGGAACGTTCTCCATCTGATGTTGTCCCTGGGCTACCAGATGAAGAAGAGGTTTTTGACCGACCCGGCGACGTTCGATCGATTCCGCGCGATGGCAAGCCATCAAACGAAGATCACCCCGAATTGGTTTGGCAGCGTAGCGCCGGACAACCAGCACCTGGCATGCCAGACGACGAGAATGTGTTCGACCGACCTGGCGATGTTCGTTCCGTGCCACGTGACGGAAAACCCAACGACCAGGTTTATCCTGATTTATCTTGGCAAAGATCGCCCACAGACGACCTTGGCCTACCCGACGAAGAAAACATCTATGATAAACCGGGAGATGTGCGATCAATACCTCGAGACGGTAAACCGAAGGAAGATGACCATCCTGAGTTGACATGGGCTCGAAACACTGATGCAAAGATTCCTGGAGTAACTGACACCGATGATGTTTACGAGAAACCAGGCGACGTTCGCTCTATTCCTCGTGATGGTCTACCAAGGAATCCCGACGAACCAGAGTTTGGTTGGCAACGTCATCCTCAAGTTCCTGTAGCCGACGACGAAGGAGACGAGCCGTTCGACAGACCTGGAACGCTCCCTGCCATTCCCCGTTCAAAGGACATGGACGAGGAACCAACAGACGTGCCACATGATTGGAATCGACACCCGACTCCTTCTCCTGATGTCAACTGGAGTGTTGCAAAGCCTGATTATTCACATTCGAAGCCTAGTCCTGATTACGACTGGACTGTTGATAAGCCAGAGGAGTCTCTTTGGAAATCTGAGCAACCAATGTACGATTGGTCGGGAGCTAGACCAGAGCCATTTTCTGCAAATCCACGTCCTGGTGAAGGGGATGTTGGCGAAGCTGACTATGATTGGTCGAGTGACAAACCTGAAGATGCACTATGGAAGAAAGACGAGCCCGATAATGCTTTGTGGAAAAAGGGTGAACCTGACGATGCCTTGTGGAAGAAGGACGAGCCCTTCTATGATTGGAGTGGTGCAAGGCCCGATCAATTATCGTCTCTACCCCGCCCTGGAGAAGGGGATGAACCAACGCCTGAATATGACTGGTCAACCGATAGACCCGATGATGCTATCTGGAAAAAAGACGAGCCGATATATGACTGGACGGGTGCCCGCCCCGACGAACCTTACGACAGGCCACGTGACATGGCCCCAACAGGGCCCGCATCCCCTCTTGACGACGAAGAGAACATAGACACTGTACCTGATGATATCAGCGAATACAGCGAAGAAGTGGAAGACGAGCCAAAAACCAATTACAGGTGTGCCTTGCGCTGCATGGACATTCTTGGCAGTGGGTGTAGTCGCTGGTGGTTTGGCAAATGCTGGGGGTGCGGTACCAACAACCATGGCTTCGCCACCACAGCAAAACTTTTTCGAGGCCAATCCCAATGCTCCGACTGCGACTGACAAATTTTTCCCCGATCCAAATGGCCTTGCACCGTGCGCCAACGATGCTGCATGTGGTGTAGTCATGAACGGGCTGGGTCCTAATCTTCCTCCAAGCACTCTTGCCCTCATGGACATCCCAGGAACCTGTCAATCGAAAGCACGTGATTGGTTGCGAACCGGAAAAGATGTGCTGGAATTTAACGCAGAACGAATTCGTCAACGGTATGCTATCACCGTCTTCTTTTGTGAAACAGACGGTGGTGATTGGTTAGAAAATGATATGTGGTTGTCGGATCTGCATGAATGCGATTGGTACAATCGCCTTGGATTAGACCCTTGCAACCGAGTTGAGCAAATGGAGATTTTGCGAATAAACGATAATGGTCTGCAGGGGACTCTGGCGCCCGAATTGTCGATTCTGTCGACTCTTTATGAATTGACCTTATCAGACAACATGATTACTGGAACTTTCCCTCCCGAATATTCTTCACTTTCTGAGTTGGATACTTTCGTTCTTGCTTTCAATCAGTTCGAAGGACCAATGCCTGGTTTCATTTTCCGCTACCCAGATATGGTTTACTGGGATATTGCCTACAACAAGTTCACTGGTACCTTGCCGCAAGACATCCCAGAACGAATGCCAGACTTGCAGGTAATGATGATGGAAAACAATGATGTAGGAGGAACTATTCCAACGAACCTTGGAACCCTTAATCTTCGACGTCTCCATATGGACGACAATGCACTCACTGGAACCATTCCGACAGAATTGGCCACGCCACCGCGTCTACAACAGTTATACTTGCATGGAAACCAGTTGACTGGACCAATCCCAACAGAACTTGCAAATTTGGATGTTTTGACTGCGCTGACTTTGCATTACAACAGTTTAGGAAATAAAGATCCAAAGCCAACAGATGGACCTGATGTTTCCAAAGAGATTTGTAATCTGATGTACCAAAAGAAGTTGGCCCTTCTCTCTGTGGATTGTGCGACTATTACTTGTGAGTGCTGCTC
Organism: Nitzschia palea; assembly: GCA_019593585.1. Taxonomy (NCBI): domain Eukaryota; phylum Bacillariophyta; class Bacillariophyceae; order Bacillariales; family Bacillariaceae; genus Nitzschia; species Nitzschia palea. Next base: position 8,837 of record SWEM01000688.1, on the reverse strand, counting down.
GTGCGGTGATGCAGATATTTAGGGTGGCTGATTGGAGTTGGATGAAAAATGGACGGCTTTTAGTGACACTAATCATCAACTGATGTAGGGTTAGCATTACAATGTTATTGCCATTAGTTATGAAATACAACTGAAAGTGACGTTGTTTTGGTCTCTAGCCATTGATGAAACCTGAACCCAAACAACCTCCATGAAAGAATTACTGTTCTACGAGAGTCTGCGTCGCCTTCTATGATTCTCAAACAACTAACAAAAGTTGACAACGGTTGTTTTGAAATGACCCCAGCCGACCCTCGAGGTCAACAGTTGAAAATATCAGCCGCTAGGAAGCTACTAGGCACGTGCACTCTCGTTTCTTTGCACTGATACTTCTATCATCAGCAACTTTGGCTTCTGTAATTTCCACTGCAGCCTCACTGTCAGGCAACAGCTTCAACTCTATTGTCGTTACGTGTTTCCATCCAAGTGTTGCAAGGGAGGTTTGGTACTATCATCGATAGCAATCTCTTTGCACCAAACCCTTCTATCAATGCATGCAAAGCGGATCTTCTTATCATCAGTTCCATGTTAACACACTAAAAGTTTGCACGGGCGCAGTCAACAGATTCCACGCACTCTAGAATCCTTGAAGGGATGATAAACAGCAGCAACATTTTCATCGTCTCTTCACCCTGGTATCAAGGAAGTGTACTTTTCGTGAAGGCATCTAGACCTAGCGCAATCACGTCAATGCGAAAATTCGGCCCTTCCTGATTTCATCGTGCCCATGTGCCATGAACCACCAGGTTGTACTTGAAAGTTAAGCGTAGGGGTCTCTCATCTCATCCCTGTGGTATTCCTTCAAGGGTTGGCAGCTTTGACCTCAACTGCATGCATCTGAGATGCTTGAGAGCACAAGTATGCCGCCAGCACATTTCATAGCTTCATTAAAAAATGAATGTGTTGTGTTGGCAGGACTCAAAAACGAGTCCTGTGAGTCCAGCACCCGACAACACACCCGCCATGCTCAATGTCAGCTTCCCCGCCCAAAGCAGTAAACATTGCTTATCCTCAATCCACCACACCACGTGATAGACCACGCACTTTTTATCGCTGATCGACCCACTCGAGAGATTCGTGCGGCAATTGGTGACAAAGACTACCGGTAGTTCAGGTGAGGCTGTTGCACTGACAACATTCCTTCTTCACTGTCACTGTCAATGTAGGTTATTGATGGTTCCGATGGCACCAACTCACACAGTCAACACGAGACACGTTTCATTCGACCGCCTTTTCGATGTTTCACGGGAATTTCCTATAAATGTGCTCCATTGTTACTTGCCAAACACCACTGCCATTTCCCTGCATTCCATGCACCCTTTTTAGGCTCCTCCTCCACCTCCTCATCGTAACCAGTACCGTACCTGGTACCGTATGGTGGCGGCAGTCACGGAACTGTGGACCTTGCCAAGAGCTTGTCGGCATTGTTGGTAAAACACCGTGTGGCGACAAGTAACGACTAGTAGTTTGTAGTTCTGGATACTGGATACGCCTATCCTGACACGGGATTGCCGACACTCGGATTTGAACGGTACCAGGTACTTATACCTGGTACTCAATAGCATGTATACTACTAGTACTAAGAAGTATAGATAAATACCGACGCACGTTTCTGGATGAGTCAGCATTCGGCAGCAACAAGGTACATATACGATGTATTTCATACCTCGTGTTCATCAAGAAGCTGTTGTGGTTGTTACTTGTACTTAAACTGTACTTTCACTGTTTACAGTTACCGGTAGCTCATCTCCTTGCTACATGGTACATGTACTGTAGCAGGACAAGTCTACCGATACACGTATCAGGTATATTGCGAGGAGTAACGAGGTGACAGTGACTATCGGTGCATCGACCGGAATGTTTCGGCCGAGGTTGGTAATGACATTGACATTGAGATTGACATGGACATTCAGCATTCTGTGTTGGACAAGAAATGTTCCATCCGCTCAAGGTTTTGTACCGGTACCGATACCGATACCGATACCAGTGTGTGTGCCTATTGACAGTGTCCAAGGAACTGTATCGGTAGCACAAGAAGCTGGACGATTCCGAACCTGGCTAAAGCTGCAAAAGGGATGGTTGGTTCCCGACAAGGACGATGGCAGTGGCAGTGGCAGTGGCAGTGGTGACGAGGAACAACCAGAGAAGCACCGTTATGTGACACGAGAAATGCTTCATCGCGATTTATTGGCCGATCCTCAAGTGAAGCGCAAGAATAAAAAAAAGGGTGGCTACATTCCACTGGATAATCGTGACCACTTGCCCTACGTCGTCAAACACATTACACCCGATCCGTACACCAAACATGACATTAAAAAACACAAGTCGAAACAAGTTGTATCCAAACCACCCAACAATAGCAGTGACAACAAACGAACCGATCTGGATTTGATTGGGTCTCGACTGAGCGTCCGTTCGACGAATAATAAAAATGATCCGTCTACCATTTTGGGTGAATTTCAATTGGACAAGTCGACCACATCGGGTGACATTATCTGTATATCGGATCGAACCTACAAGGTCGAAACAGCGCGATGCCAATACAAATATGCAGGAGGGCAGCGATTTGTCATGGTACGGAAAATACTCGAAGTCAAAGAAATTACCCGAGCCATACAAGAAGCTCAGTTGTTAAAACAACTAGCCCTGTCGGTGGGAAATATGGAATCCACATTTGATGATGACGCGGTCAATGGAACTACTACTGCTACTACTACCACCACTACTAATCTATGAGAGGATGTGAACGAAATCAGCGTGGCACGTACAAGTACAGTGAGAATGGGGTCTATCTACGAACCATGAAGGAACGGTGGATGAGTTTACAGCTAGCATCCTTAACTGTACCTTGTACATGGCAGGGACCACATGGGTACATGGTACTTAACTGTAAAAAAAGAATTCAAAGCCTAATGTTACCTCGTTATTAGTAGTCAATTCAAGGTGATTTAGCAGGTACCGAGGGTGTCTGTAGTGTGTCTCTACTCGGTCGGTAATTTGGGCCTCCATAGACAATACAGTGCTGCTCCAAGAATCGGAAACAAAAGAGTTCCCAGTGCCATGTTTCGACCCAAGGCACGTGTAGTTGTATCATCAGCATCAGCATCAGTTTCAGCATTAGCATCACCCATTCGTAGTTGCAGGTCTCGTGGAATCAATGTTGCTGCCGCTATTGTGAGAATGATCAAATCAACCGAGCTGACACAGACCAGTTTGCTCTGACTTGCCAATGAGACATAGTCGGACAATACCCAAGACAAGGTTGTGGCAGTGTCTTGAGATACCGGAAGGCTTCCCAATGCACTCGCCACGGATGCACCCAACAAAAGCAACGAGGCAATGCTCGTGACCTTGTTTTCAAGAATGGTTCGAGTAAACCAGGACGACTCGGCTTGAGTCTTTTTCGAGACGGGTGGTGAACGAAAGGTCAAGTAGAATCCTGCCGCACCAAATCCCATGGCCATGGAGGCTGCCAAAAAGGGCGCCGCTGGTACTCCTCCGACCTTGTTGCCCTGGGGACAGGCAAGTTGCGCAATAATGATGGGCATGACACCCAGGCCATTGAAAATGATCAGAAACAAGGCGTTGATTCCCTGTGGAGCGGATGGATTGTCAATGTAGGGTTGGATGATTTGCATATCCAATGGATCACCCACTTGTCCTGGACTTAAAAACAATCCAAACAGTAAAAAGGATGCCCATAGACTTCCATACAACAAGGAGGGGGGATTGGAACTACTTGTACTTTCATTGTCATTGTCATTGGAGACGCTGCCCTGTCGCATTGTCCCTGTTCGGACCAGGTTGTTGCTATTTGACTGTAGCATCTGTACTTGTACTCCCGGGAAAACCTTGGCACGATGCCGTGCTGGAAGGTTACCCGTACCCATGATGCTGGATATGCCACTGGTACAGGTACGGACATTGCCAATCGTGAATGCTTCTGCTGGGCTGGTCCATGCGACAATCAAAGAAAGTACAAGTACAAGCAGCACTTGTACTGGTAAAAGGATCGTCCATCGACGTCGACCGGTACATGTACATGAACATGAACGTACTGGAACAGATACCTTTATCGGGACACTCATTTTCGTTCCTGGTATAGTACCAGGTACATGTACTTGTGGAGTATCTGGTATCTGGTCGCTTTACTGTTACCTGGTACCTGGTATATACCGATTCTACCGGGACAAGTAGTAGTGAGTCTTGAGAGACTTGACAGTGATTTACCAGGTATGTACAAGGCCAGTGGACGGGAGTGCATTAATACTCGTGGCGACGGAGATGATGAAACATTCCGATGAGGTGTAGAATGTAGAATGGAATCCTGTGCCACGTGGCACGTCACAGGTTCGCCATGAGTACCGGACCGTGAGACTATGCTACTCAAATTCACCATGTGCTAACAGTGTACCTGGTACATGTACCGGTATATCATAAACTGTTTGTACAAGTTGACACAAAACGTGACCAAAATGAGGATGAGTGCAATAACAATGTCAACAATGCAATGGTGCTGTACAAGTTCAAGTATTTTTAGTCCTTGTAGTCATTTGAGGACACTCGATCATGCATCACCCCCCCCTAGTAATCATGAACATGCATCATTGCCAGTCATCGCTAGCCAGCCAGCACTACATGGAATTGATTGGTATGCTTCATTCAAGATTTGTTATGGAATACTCTGCCAATGATTACTTGGTTGAATGAATGCACTAGTAATGCGGGAGCATCTCTATACTCAGGGTCTACCATACAATGATTAACCATTGGAATATTGCAACTTACTGCTAATGAAAAATCACTGGGAAAACGATTTATCATTTATCCCCATCTATCATTTGATATTTACAGTTACTAGCTATATATTACCCTGGCTTGACGACCCCGCAAGCCTCCCTTGCACTGGTGAAACAAGAAGGAAGAACCCACTGCAGTGTCAACAAGGCTGATCCCGTAATGTTACCAGTATCTGGAACTGTGAAAGTAGTAGAAGCAGTGAGAGGGTAACTTGAAACAAATGAATGTAATGTTTAGTTGTTAAAGTGTAAAGTTCCTTATCATCATGCAAAGGTTGTGAGGTATATTTCCGATGTCTCGTGAATTCACCACGTACAGGTACCCGGCACCGGTACTAACTACTAACACACTGTATCAGGGACTTGGGGTGAGGATTTGGGTCATCTCAACTGGGCTACCAGGTCCTCTAGAAATGAACGGAGATTTTGAGTACCAGGATTTCACGTAGAGAGTGGCGTACCAGGTACCTGGTAAAGTACCTGGTAAAGTACAGTGGAAAAATTCCAGCTCGCTTTTGTTCTCACTCCATCTGTAGCTTCACCAGACAGATCACAATCATCATCCATGTCTCGCTTCCCTTGACAGGAACAGTAATAAAAGGACGTGTACTGGTGGTACCAGGTACAGGTATGCGTCCACGGGCCAACATCAACTCATGTGTCATGTCCCGTTGGGTCATGCTCGCAGCAATCTTGTTTGTATCGTCGTGTCATATGATTATCCAGGTGCACGGCAATGGCGACACGAATATCGGTACGTCCGACAGTACAAGTGCTGGTACAGTCTGTACTAGTAGCACTACCAGGAGCGGTCCACATCCACATCCACATACTCATGAACATGCACCGAACCAAGGTTTACAGTTAGATACGAGTGCGAGTACGAGTACAAGTACAAGTACAGTCACTTGTGCACCACGGCCCCTTCATGTCATTGATAGCGTTGAAGTGCTGGAATCCTTGCAGTTCATGTCCATGGTTGATGATTCATTGTCACAGTCGATACCAAATACTTGTAACGGTATCGACACGTCACTTCCCCCAGGAGTACCGGTAACATTACCCGTACTTTGGGTGGTAATAGTCCATCAACCCTCTTGCCCTCACAGTCAAGCCATTAAGAAACATTTTGAAACCCTACAAGTACCTTCGATGGTTGGCTTGGGAATGATTCCTGTTCAAGCTTCCACAGTCCCGCTCTTGAATATGTTGCAAGTGCAATCTACACCCTACATTGTCTTTTTGAAAAGAGATCAGATGCAAACGACGCATCCTGGTCCGAATACGCCACAACGATTATGGTCCGTAGTCTATCAAGGATCCCTCATGACCGAACACGATCTACACGACGGTCTTCGACATTACTGGTCACGCTTGTTGTATTCCAATATCCGCCATCGCACCTGGGTGCATCATTCACAAAATCAACAACAACAGCCACAACAACAGCCACAACAACAGCCACAACAACAGCCACAACAACAGCCACAATATCCAGCGACTACCTATTTGGAAGCATTGACGATATCGGTATCGACACTGAACGACTTGGGGGTATTGGTTCAACCCCAGCACTACAGCAGCTTGTTTGCAACACCCTCATCAACATCAACATCATTCTCATTCTCTCCACCTTTGTCATCCAGTAGCCGATTACCATTGGATCCACTCTTTTCGCAACTGGAACAAGAACAAATTCGTTCCATCTATCAACAAACCTTGGCATCGATCCCTCCGTCTGATCATTGGATTATCTGTCGATGTCAATCACCTCTGGATGATGAGAAGAAGAGTGAGAATGAAAATGTAAATGATGATTTTGATCATTATCATGATCATGATAATAAAAATGCTGATATTGATGCAGACGACCATTCCTACATCTACGACGACTACCATAATCAAGATAAAGACCCGGTAGACAACAACAGTGACGACGATAATACACAACTCAAGTTGTTAAATCACTCGACATTTGATGCGGTTGCAGCGGCCTTGTCGTTGCATCATGAAGCACTCTTTTGCATTATCGAGGATTGTCCCATTTCCAAAACTACATCATCAAAGTTTTCCAATGGAACACAACGATCTGGAATAGTATGGGGAAATGAAACAGAATTGGTTGCAATTTACCGCAAAGTCCCAAATCATAATCTTGACAACAGTAACAAGGGCAACACCGACAACGACAACATGAACATCAAGAACGACGATGCTGTATCCCTGTCCCTGTATGCCACTCTTGATGCATCATCGTCATCCATGCCTGTTCTTGACAATACTCCAAACCTTGCGGAATATCTAGCACGTCTCCTCCGTCCCAAGATTTTATGGTGGGATCGACAGACGACTACTCCCATTGCATTTGCACCCTACTATACCATGCATGCCGTCTTGTTTCTTGATGTGGATGACACATCCAAAAACGACTATTCGCAAATTCTTGCTGACTTTGGACAAATGTGTCATGACCATCATTTTTCTACACTCAATACCAACCAAAACAATAATATCGACATGGATATGAACAAGGATAGTGATGTGGTATGCTTGATGGTTCCTTCCACCGAGACACGGGTCTTGGCAACCTTTGGGATTGATATATGGTCAGGATTGGATGCGGATTTGCACTTCGAAAAAACCCATCCAACATCATCGTCATCATCACCACCACCACCACCAACAACAACCGCATCAAATTCCCTCCCCCTTATGATGGTAACGATACGAACCGAACAAGGAGGTGTAGAACGATATTATTTGGATCATCCGCAAGGTCACATCCGAGAATTTGTTCAAAATTTGGTCAAGAGAAATCAACCACTTTCACAACCATCCATGAACACAACGAGAATCCAACCCGAACGTCATAGTCGTGTCAATTTCGGCAGTGAAATCTCGTCTAGAAGGCGTCCAAGTCAGTTGGAATCCGCAAATCGGCACGGAGTTTGGGAATGGACTACGTATCATGCCGCATTTCATGCCAATACTAATACTAATGGAGAAACACCCATGTCCATGTCAGCAGGAGCGGGAGAAGCAGCAGAAGCAGAAACCAAATCGAATTTTCTCCCCTTTCAATGGTTGTCCCAATCTTATACGCCTCGACCGCATACCCTACTCATGATTTATGCACCTACCTGTGGTCATTGCAAACGATTGAGTATTACGTGGAATCGTTTGGGACGATTCATCAAAGCGTTGGAATGGGATTCCTGGCTGACCATTGCTCGTTTGGATGTTAGCAAGGAAGAATTTACAGCAGTGGGAGCGTCTCTCTTGCCCAGTATCTACTACTATTTCTACTCCTCCAATGACAATGATGACAACAACAACCACAAGAATGACAACGGAGATGACGAGAAACACGAGCAAAGTACTACGGCTACTACACATACAACCAAGAGAGGTCCCATTTGGTTTTCACACAAAGAAGCGGGAACAGTGAGTGATCCATTAGAATTGGTAGAATGGTTATTGGATGTTGGAGTCAATTTAAATGAAACCGAACTCTTGTCATCCTTATCGGTCACGTTGAACAATGACGAACAACCCCTCTCGGAAGAACAACAAAACCACGATGCCTACGTAGATGATGATGAAGAAGAAGAAGAATTGCACGAAGGAGAAGAAGAAGCAAGGAGTAGAGTTGATTCGCAGTCAGAGTTTCCAATACAAACGAATTCTTTGGACAGCGGGAGGAACGAGCCCGAGAGTGACGAGGAAATGTCCTTGGATCAAAGTATATCAACATAGAGTAAAAACTCCCGGTACTTGTGGTAACTGTAATGTAAAATGATCAAAAACTATCGTAAAATGTTATTGAAACTGTGAAACAAAGGTGTGAAACTGAAAGTCTACTTCCATTCCTGTCAATGAAAAAAGAAAATTGTTGGAATGGAAGCGGATTTGGAAATATGTATAAAATTGGTCTGGGAGTGAATGGGAATGATAAAAAAGAAAGGCATTCCAGAAACGACTCAACAAAACCGATGAAAG
>SWEM01000687.1:0-14881 GCA_019593585.1 Nitzschia palea | reverse complement strand
AGCTGATATCAGGTTTTCGGGCGAACCTTTCGGTTGGCTGATGGCGACCCTTCAGCGTGTTTCCGCTCCACGCTTTGGATCTCGACCATGGTCGACGCATCGATCCGACAATGTAATGAGGCATTTTTGTGATCGTTTCACCGTCAAAGCAAGAGGCGAGCGAGGGTCTTATAAACTGTTGAATGTCGTGTGTAGGTCCCCACGGTGGTGACGACCTACCGTGGACGAGGACATACAGCGTGGCATCGTGAGGACGAGCACGATACGAGGTAGAAACGTGTAAAGTAGCGGTTACGGATATTATAGTCGTCTACATAGCGAGTAGAAGTCGTCATGGCATCAGGAAGATGCAGGATACAGGTAGTACTGCTTTACTGCCGTAGACGATGTACCTTGTAGTAGACCGGCTACTCACAAGGTCCGTCCGTCGTACTAGTAAAAGCCTACACAGGGATCTCAACACCCGTGTGATGACGATTTGTTGCTGGGTGGATGCGTCTTTGATTCACGCGACTCAAGCAAATTCTACACTACAAAACATGCTGCATCTGTCATGTGACTGGGAGTAACTACAAGTACTGACGTGAGATATGTTCATTTCTTTTACGATCAGAAATTAACTGTCACTGGCTTCTGTAGACGAAGGACGCAAGTTTTCTGATGCCAGCTGTTTTACGTTAATACTACTAACGTTAGTAACTCACGGTGACTGGAGTTCACCATAGTATGGAAAACGTTTTCCGATTTTTTTTCTCTTCCTTGACAGTGAGATGATACTCTTGACTGTGGCAAAATTTCGCCAAACTTTTAGAGAAGTACTGCTTTCCGACGCATTCTTTTTTTCGGAGGTTGAGTCTTCCAAAGCAACATGAGCACATCAAGCACGTACCAGCGTACAATGTATGGAGTCGGAAGACTTGGTCGCGTCATAGAATAGCTTTTTCCCTCTTTTTGTAACCATGGAAAGATAGTTATTATGAATCAATAGCCCCCAATTGTGGATAAAGTTTCAATGTATTTTCGTAGACTTGCGAAACAATCTCCGAAATAGTCACAATTTTCTTGTGATGTGCCACCGACTCGGCAAGAAAAGGCCACCAGCCAGATTGTGGAAACGCAGTGCGACCCATCGTATTGGCAACATTCGATGGGATAATGCTGGTTGTTGCCAGTACTAGCTTGTCCAGTGGCACCTCAAAGGCACATTCATGTAACGGAGTGGCCTTGGCAAAGGAAATGGCACCATCCAGGCCAATGGCAAGAATATTGTTGGGAAAAGCCTTTACTATTGCCATCATATGCGAGGCTCGACCTGACCAGCCCAACAAATGCACTTGGAGCAGTGGATACTTGATGATGGCTTCACTGAGGTTGGACTGAAAGTCGAGTAACGCTTGGGCGTAATCCGTCCCTGCCACATTCTCTTGCTCTGGATCCAGGGATCCTGCACCCGGAAGGATTTGAACTTGTAATGGTACATTGCTTCGACCCGCTGCCTCGCAACAACACCGCAAGCGACTTTTCTGATTCATGATACTCATTCCAGGTTTGGTCACAGTATCTGGCGAATAATCCAGTGTGGCATGCAAGGCAATCGCTTCCTCATTGTCGTTGATAGTGGTGAAGAGAGACTGGATCGCTGATTCTTCATCTTCCAAGTCATCAAGTTTCCAACTTTTGTCCAATCCCACTGAAAAAATAACTTGATGCTACCCAGGTCCAAGGTGATGGGAGAGGCCCATGGGCGATCCGGTCTCTGGATGAAACTTTTGGATATAATGGCCTTGATATTCGATCTTTCGGCTGCAATATTCATGGCAGTCTGATATTCTTCCATAGCTTCTTTTTGTGACAACTTGACTTTTCCCCGACCCGATCGTAGATATTCAATCGTTGCCAAAACATCGCATTGAACATCAAAGTATTGTACCAGAGTCCCACCACCTTGTTGTTCTTCTTCTTTGGAAAATTCTGGTGGATATTCCAGCATGGCCACCAGTTGTTCACTAGTCGCATCGGAGGACCCACTCAAACTGCGGCCTTGATGATGATTCCGGCGGGCAGCCTGATACTTTTGTTGTTCGGTTTTCGGATCACTCTTGCCCTTGAACCGTGACATGCCCCGTCCGTCGTCGGCAATGCCTGGACATTGTTTCCGTACATGTCCCGCTTTGCCACAGAGATAACACTTTTGTTTGGACCGTCGTTTGTCGGCCGCTTGTTGCCGTTGCAACTCTCGTCGTTGGGCAAAATTCAAATCAGTCATTTTGACACCTCCTCCTTCTGGGGTGTCGTGGCCAACGTCGTCACTGGAGGCTTGATCATTGGTAGTATTGTCATCTATTACTTCATTGTTATCCTCTCGGTCATGGCTATTGACACGGTGTTTCCGCCCCATGTTTTTGTTGATGAGAAATCTTGCGACAGCGATCGAAATGGTAACAGTCCCACCGCAACTTGTCGTTGTTGCCCATTTTTGACATGTCTCCCGGTAGCTCAAAGTCAGTCATCGCTGTTCCCCCGATTGTTGGGGATCCCCCTAATCATAGCCGACATATAGTATTCATATAGTTGATAGACTGGTGAAGAGAAAAATATTGTACTACCGATCTAGTCTTGGGCCTATCATGCAGTGGGCGTTTCCGTAGCAGCAGAAACTTGCTCGTTGCCTTCCAGGAGGACATCCGCCTCGTGGTTGGATTGAAGGGCCTCTCTTTGGAAACGTTGAATCTCACGAATCGAAGGCAGGTAGGATCGAGATTGACATCGCTTATCTTCGGCGGCAAAGGTTTGCTTCGATGCGTCGGCAAACCAATTCTCAAAGGCCATGGTCGAGTGATCGTCGTCAATCTCATCTCGAATGGTTGAATCGCATCGTTTAAAGAAATGGACCAATAGAGCAGTCACCGCCATCATGATATAGGCAGTCACAAACATCCATTGGTCAGCATTCATCCAGCAGTCGTTGGATGTTGCATCACATTGTTCCCAATGAGTTTGGTTAAGATACTTAAAGCCGGCTTGGGGGGAATGAATGAGACCGAATAGGGAGAATAGAGCAGCTATCAAACACCATACGGAGACTTGCCGCCATTTCCGATCAATCGTTTTCACAACAATGGCGGTCCAAAAGAATGAAATGAGTAACGATCCATGTTTCAATGCCAACAAACCGTACCAGTTACTTGATGTGCCGAGAAGTTGAGTGTTGTATCCGGAACCACCTGGATCAATGTCTCGAACAGGAGTCTTTCCGCTGACGGTGACAACCCAATCGCAAATGCTGGGAAGTACACCAAGTATGTAGGCAGCAAAATGCCGAGGTGCCAATAGATCCAAAACATCCTCGTTGACGTACAACCCAACCAAAAAGACAATTGGGCCTGTTGGCAAACAAGAATTTTAAGTTGAGCGCATACATAATGGTGTCCACCTTCACTGTGAGCTTCGACATTCTCCTACTTACCAACGGCAGCTGGATTCACAATAGCTTGGATAACACCCAAAAGTCCAAACCAAGAACATATCAGGTACAAGATACCATTCAAATAACTGTAGGATATCAACGCTCCTGATCGTTTGTGTGACGGATGTCCAATGTAAACGACGATTCCAAAGGGACAACCAAACATTGAAGCCAAGATCGTTCCCAAGCCGTCCACAAACAAAGTTTCTCGAACTGGATAGGGATCCCCTGCTTCTTTGCTACTGACAAGGCACATCAAGGACAACATTGGTGCAGTCAACCCTAATGGAATGATCAAACCAAGAAATTCTTGAATGCGTGAAAAGTCGTCGCTCCACAATTCCGAGCCTGCCCAACTGGGACCAATCCAACCCACTTGCTGTGCTGCTTCTTGTAGTTGTGATCGACTGTTGAGTCCGGTTGCCCAACCCAAAATTACTCCCACCAGTAACACTTGAAGCGCTTCGGGGATGCGCCAATCACCCCATCCAATCCGAACGTTGGCATACCAACTCAGATACACCCAGAACAAGGCATTCAATCCGACAATAGGTGCCGAAAAGCACTTGGTAATTTGCTCCAATCCAAGAAAGGCAATACAGATACCAGCCGCAGGAATCAAGAGAACATGGGGAGGTACAACCCGCAAAATCCATGGTCCGATGATACCAAACACACAACTAATCACGCCACTCACAAAATTTGCCGCCAATGAGACTCTATAAGCCGTCATGAAGGCCTCGTCGCCACTGACATTGTCTTTGCTTCTTTCCTGATAGTATATTGGATCTTTTGTCAAAACGAGAAAAAGGTTGAGGACATGAGCGACTCATATCCATTCCTCAAGATGGAGGAATAGACGAATCATGATGCAGTAACTTACAGATAATATTGAATACCATGAAGAATGCGTACGGTGTACTCATTCCGGTTGGTAGTGCGGTATAATCACGACCAAATTCTCGCTTCTTTCGCGCTGCCATCCAAGTGTAATAGGTGTTTCCAAAAAATAGCGCTAGTCCCAACCCTGGCGCAACACTATCGAACAAAATCGCATTCATCGTCGACAAGGAAACGGTCTTGTCGACACTGGCATCCGTGACATAGGTTGAATCAGTCGAAGTGGTGGCTGTGGGCTGGATCTTGGCCAGCTCCTGAATCGCATACAAGGAAGCCAAAACGGTCGAAAGGTTATCAAAAAAGACTTGGGCTAGGCTGGAAAGGTCTCCACTCGTTACTTCTGGAAAGATGGAACATATCCCATCGACAATATCTCCGAGTGTTATGTCTCTCCATGATCTCAGCGGCGCCAAGGTTGCAAAAATGGACGACGCTAATGACTTTCCACCTCGAGTATCATCATCACGACTACCGGAAGAAGAATGTTCACTAGATTCATCATCCACTTCTTGAACGTCATCATTGATTGTTTGGCTGGGTAAGCCTTCAGAATCAGCTTGTACAGGTGGATGAACCGCGTTTGAACGTTTGATCGTTGGGGTGTGCGAACCCTGAGACGCGTCAGTTGATGAATAGTTGGAAAAATCAGAGAAAACTGTCAATGGAATTTCGCCGCTATCGTAACGAGCAGACATCCGTGAGTCCGTATCATCGTCCGAGGCACCAGAAGAAGTGGCAGTAGTACCCGATAGGTTTCGTCGGGATCTAGATGGAATGGTAGGCCGAGACTCTAAGAAACCCGACACATGTATTTCGGAGTGGTTGGAAGGGAACCGAATGTGGCGTTGATTGTCGGGAAATTTGGATGGAAGTTCCACCGGGCTTTGTTCGTTATATTCACCGTGATAACTTTTATCATGGGGTTGTTGCACGGTCTGATCTTCTTGGTCATCCATTTCCATCCAACATGTCCACTAGGCATGCCACGGAAAGCAACACACTGTCGTTGAGGATCAGCATGAATGAACTGTGGGTGCTGAGTGACAGAGGTGTCTTCCGGTTTCCTTCTTCCAATTTTACGGCGGGAAGTGGGAAGATGTGCAAGGACCATCCCGTAACCAGCAAGTTCCGATCAATATGAATGTTGTCGCCCATAGTCGAGTTCACAGATGCGTCCAAAACATATATGCCCCACAAGTGGGGTACTTGGTAACTGGTAACTTCACTTCGCTTCAACGGAAGGATCACGAAACTGTACGATTACTTCGAGCAAACGAGGTTGTCGTTGCTAAAAATTGGCAACTTGGAGTCGTTCCGTCATCTTTCGATGGAATGGCCATGTACTATTTACTACTGTAATAACTATGCATTGACAATCGACGACCATGGTAGTAGCAGTGTAGTAGCAATATTGATTATTAGTGTAAATTTCTAGTTCATCAAATTCTCCTGCTCTGCATGTGCCTGCCCCGTGAAGTAATGGTACTGGGGAACAATCCACGACCACCTTAGTATTTGTTAAAGGAGCAAGCAGAGGTCGCAGATGCTAGGTGCTCAATGCACATCTTGTCGTCAATTCTTTGAACTCTACATTAGAGGGAATCAACGGGCAATGGGGCTTTATGCTCTCCACGAGGTCCGGTCGAGTATTTTGTAAAACATGGACCCATCTTTCATAAAGCAAAGGCTCTTCGTTCCTGACAGAAATAGCCAGGCGCTCCATGAAAGGATACTCAGTAGCGTAATTGTGCGTTATTGCAATAGTCGGTTCCAAGTTGAGCACTAGATGTGGCCATCCAGCAGGTACATAGACTGTCTCTCCAGGCCCTTGTAAAACCTCGATAGCATCCGGGACTGCCTCCATTGCCTTATCGTACCAATTGGCAAACCATAGAGAGGATGGAATTTGGGGCTCTTGTACTCCAATTACCTTTGGATCTGTTCCGTAGGGAAACAATACCCATCGTTTCAGGCCTTCCACAACTGTCACCCAGGCATGAGTCCCCATTGGATCAATATGAAGACCAGTCCCTGAACGGGCCGGACCCATCAAAATCCATCGATAAGGCGGTCTTTCGTCTTCTCCCAGCTCTTCAAACAAATCTGGAGCTGCAAAACATTGGGGAACCGTATAATCTTGGAGTAGGCATGCTCTCTCGTCCCTCGCCAACTGTGAATCATACACTGCAAGCGGAGCATCATCCACCATGCCTTCCAATGTCGTCACATACTTTTGATACGTCTCCAAGGTCATACCCGCACCATGGGTATCGGAAAATCTCCAAACGTAATCACCAAAGTTATCCACCAAGCTTTGCCATTGGCAACTTTTCATGGCATCCCATTCGTCGGTCAAACCTTCCAAAACAACTGGAACGTTTTCCCTCTCAAACCATGGATAATGATCTAACTTGGTAGCTTCCTCTTTCCCTATCCGAGTCGCCGTGTTCCTTGATGGAGGTTGCTTAAACTTGTTTTGAAGGACATGCCATTTGGATAGTGCCGAAGATGGGACAACAGGAAGCTGACTCTCACGACGAACTAAGGAGCAGCCAGACCCTACATTCAATATTGATCGTAGCGATGAACTGATTGGTACCAGTCGGGCTGCCCGCCATCCTGGTACGTCACTTCCATCCATTAGAGGCAACGGTGCACTCTCGTCGTCGGAAGGTGAAGAATCGTCACCACTATCATCATCATGACATTCGTCGCCGTCATCTGGTATCAATAGAAGTTGTGGCCGTTCGGCTCGTTTCACCTCCCATATGTCGTAGCGCTCGTCGGGGGTAAGAAACAAATCCTTGGCTGTCATTTTTCTTGGACTGCATCATTTTGTGACGACAGTGAGCGACTGTGAATTGGATGGTCCCAAGTCCTAGAGTCGTCAGAAATCGAGTCCAAGTAGTCGAATCATAGTTACAGATGCAGTGAAAAATATACCTATGAGTTGCTCTCACGAATATCCACAGCACAATAGTCCCATGTAAGTTGATAGAATCTACCAATAGTACGTCGTAATTTGGGACCTAGGTCCTCGTCCTTGAATTATGACGATCTATGATGATGATATATCACCCCCGGATCGCAAACAAAGGTGACGTGAGGATGCTGAGGAAGCAAGAAGTAGTATCACCAAGACAACATGGCACAGTCAAAGGAAGGTGAAGCGATGTTGTGTATGGAACAAGTCTGTCGTGAGCAGGGTAAAATTATCACGTACCGGGAGTCCGTTACACTGCGACAAGGGGCGAATGGGGAGCGACTAGTAGTACTAGGAACGAGGAAAGACTCCTCATGCTGCTGGGGGCGCGGTGTCATTATTACTACAAGGGACGAGGCGAGGATCACGCCGTCTTAGTACTACAGAAGAAAGCAGCTTCAACTATGAATGAAAAGGTACGACAAGCGAGCAAAAGGATGATTGACAGTGAGGCTGCTAACAATGTTTAGAAATCATAGCACCGCCCATTGTGTGACTGTGGCCTTTCGTAGGTCCCGGTATGCTATGTTCGCAAAATAGATATCGTACCAGGTACCAGAATTAGGTACCTGTCGCGATTTGCATGTGGCATTGATTGGTGACGATACTGCACGCTGATGCACTGAATCCCGGTCGCCTATTGAACTTAGGGATGAAGAGATTTATTGCTATGTACTCGCGACATGACGAATGACGTGTCCTACATAGAAAAATCAGGAGACTGCAAAGTGACGGAGTCAGTGGTTTCGCGTTGATTCTTTCTGACATTTCCACTTACAGTTAACAGTAAGGAAATTCCCTCGATATTTAAAAGTTCACCAGTACAGAAACTATCCCTATATATCTAGACATTAGAAACTTCTAATGGAATATGCATCCCGCGTTCTAGGACGACGTTGTTCCAACCGTCGTATGAACAATCAGGTTCGTCCAGGACGGGATCGATCACCAAGATATTCGCAGTGCCAGGCAAAGGACTCCTCCACCATCGAGGCTGCTCACTCGATCATGACCATCAAGTTATTGGTCTCACAATTTTCGATTCACGTCGAACTGCTTGCTTGCTTGCTTGCTGCTGCTTGCCTTGACATAATGACATTTGACATGGACAACCAGAAGAGTACAACCAAACTTTTATTGCCCTGCAGAAACTTTCCTTCGGTTGTTGGCACTCCTCCTCAAGAAGATCATCATGATGAGTTGGGTCTTTTGCAATCCCGGCGTCGCGAGCAATTGGAGCCGTCGGACAGCGACTTAGTCAGACAAACAAGGAGGCAGCAATTCGGAACCCTTTTTGTCATTCCATTTTCAAATCAAGAGTCAAATCAAAACTCCACCTCTGGGACGCTCCTGCGCTGGCCGTTGTCGTCGAAGTCATCTTCATCTCATCATGATAGTGTAAGCAAGAAGATGCTTCTTGAGACAATCGACGCGGTTCTATTGATCTGTGAGGAGGAGGAGGAGGTGGACGCCGTCGACGCAAAATGATCATTATGTTTCTGCTGAAAAGAATTCAAACTGAGCAAGCGGCTACGAAGACGAAGGACCTGCTTCCTAGTAGTGGTTGGCTCTAGCAGGTTCGCAACATATCAATGATATTCTCGCGATCAATAGTGGCAAGATCAAGCAATTTCATGTTTCAGATGACGATTTTAGTCGATAGTACTACCACCTACAACATAAAATTTGTATAGAAACAATTATGTTTGCTGAAAGTATCGTCCCTATCACGACCAAGCCATGCTGACACCTAGGGGAAAGATTCTTCATTTACAACTTATCAATCATTGAACGTGATCCTCCTGGTTGAGCTCAAGCAGTTACAACAATCACAATTAGTAGAAAAAGTTCTGGCTGTAAAGCAAAGCCATTTCAGTAGAGCTGACCTCTCTCCTGGAAGGAGATCATCACAGCCGCGCAGGAGTCCTCGCTCCTCCCCGAGAAGCAAGAACTCTAGTCTTATTATGAGCCTTACAGTTAATGCATGTTCATGCCTGATCAACACTTTTTGGTTTTGCAAGTCTACTACCCCGCCATACCAGCCCATGATGGCCAAGGCCAAGAAACATGTCTGGTACCGTAGTGTCATTGCCTGTGTACCAGGTACCAGGTGCGTAAATCCTGTCGGATACTGGTACCCAGGTACGCGCCAACAAGTTAGCGAGCTACCGGTAGTATCTACCATATTTGTCCTCCAACTTGAACTTTATTTTTTAATCATAGAGTAATTGTACAACTTGGCTGTAATTTCATAGAAGTAGATCAAAACTTCGCTACTTTCTCCGTCTCCCAGTTCTGGTTGCACCACCTTGATTCGCCGCGTTGGATGTATGATATATTGTGTATAGTACCCTGGTAAAAAAGGTCCCAAATCGCATCTAATTCTTCTACAAATACCGGCAGCAACGTTTCGGAACTCTGTGTTCCTGTGTTCCTCTTTATTCTACACCATCACATCGATACATGTCACTGTATCATTTACACACGTCACATTGTGACGAAATCCAGTGACGAAACTGGACATGCAGTTGTAGTGATTGAGGTGGTTCAAGCTCACGACTATAAGTAAAAAGGCCTATGTTATTCATGGGGAGATGGTGAGACGAAAAGTTTCTCGGGTGATCGCGTAGCCATGAAGAGCTCAAGCTGCTTCAACTATTGTCCTTGCCCTTCAATAGGTGCTGTCGTTTCCTGTTTTGAACCATACAACAAACCTAGAAAAAAGGTCTTCAACCTGCACAATGTCTGGTGATATTTCACCTCCACTACCTGTTGCCTTCAACATGATTTCTATGAGTGGACCACCGTTCGGGCTATTTACCTGGTGTGACTGCTTCACTTTCTCATCATGCACTACAAGTATTCACAGTCCACAGATCAGCCTAAACTAAGGGGAAATCAATAGGCCAGAGAAAATTGAATGCCCTGCCTCATGCTACTCGAGCGATCACTCATAATTTCACAATTCTTGACAAGAACGAAGAAAACTATCGCAATGACGGCGACGAAAGACAATCCACCATGCTCAACTCTCGCACTTCCATCGTTCAACAACCTCATTTCCAACCCGATAATAATGTTTCTTCCTAGTACTACTAGTAGTGGTGCTCAAGAAGAAAGACCTCGATCATCACCCTCGAATGTTGTGAGGTCTTCAGCCTCGGCACCGAATGCATTTTTGATCGGCATGCCATCATTACAAACAAGAACAAATCATCCCCCTCTGGAGAACAACGATCCCAGTGCAAGAAGCTCGCACTACCAGGAGCTTCTGGACACCATCGACGCAGTTCTTTTAATTTGCGAGACTGAGGATTATGTGGAGATGATCTCTGAGCGACAGTGACACTGTGAGGACGATGATGAATCGTCCCCAAGCATCATGCATCACACGGACCGGGAACGATTATTGACAAAGAGGAGTAACCAGAAGGAGGAGGAGGACCATGCCAGAATTGAGCAGCCATAACGCTCGTTCCATCATCATGGCAACTTTGAAAACAGAAACGATGCATGCATGCTGACAAGGCATAATAGTACGCCCAACTCATCGGCCTGCTCAAAAAACGAAGAATTCGATGACATCTAACTATATAGTACCTACTTTTGCAGGCAAAGAATCATGCATTTTACCACTACCAGCTAGTACTAGCCCGTATGAATCATGAATAATGATTGAAACGTTACTAGTGACTATGAGCCAGCCTGGAGGCAAAACCAAGCTACCGGTAGTCGAACAACTCGACTGTTCCGACTGGCCTGCCTATTTGCAGCGTACTGTGAATCTTCGATGACGATGTCCAATGGGAAGTAGGCAACAATGTCACGTCTACTTGATGAAATCAATTCTACTTTGCCGTCCATTCTCGCAGATCTTGCAGATGAAGAATTGGATACTCTGCTGAATCGATGGCACCTGATTGGCAATATTATCCAACAGGAACAAAATCTTCGACGACGGGAGAGATGTGACGATACCAAAAGCTTCAACAATGGTGATCACGGGGACGCTATACCCTCCGAAGTACTGCGTCAACTATTGCCATTCTTGACAGCTGCAGAAATAGGACGGTTCTTTTTGTTCTGTAACAAAGCCTTGTTGGCACGTGTCGGTTCGGAAACTATCTGGAAGACCCTTAGTCAAAGAGTTTGTTGGCCCTCGCGCAATCCTGGAAGTGACAGTAGTGAGATTTCGCAACACGGCAAAGGACGTTTGCTTGTTGCAGCTCTTGGATCCTATGAGGCATTTTTCCGCCAACGACACAGTCCTATACTGTTGGCACAAGAACGTTTGGTACTACTCCCACCTCCTTCACTCGCAAAGATCATGGCTCCCGAATCAGCGACGAATCAACTGATTTTACTGGTGGATCTATGGCAGAAAAATCCGCACCAGCTTTTGCTATCAGAAAGCATTGACAACTTGGCTGAGCTTTTGGAACATGCCAGTACAACGGTTCCGATTTCAAAACCCATGCCAGTTGCGGCACTGTCACGGGATAAACCACATGCGTGGCATATTCCACCCATGTTCCAGACTAGTGAGGATGCGGTTCAAGTCCGGGTTCAATTATTCCGTCTTGACCAGAGGCAATCAACAATATCATCGAAAACGCCCCATCACGCGGCACCCGTGTTGCTCGACACGGAATTGGGCATGTGGCGTGGTTGGGCCAAACATGGAGAAATGACATTTGTCCAGCGAGAGCGTACTGTCGGTCTTCAATTGTCAGGCCGAGGACAATGGATCCAACACCGCATCGTGCAGTGCCGACATCCACGATGGATGAACTATCTAGGTTTGCAGTTCAAGGTTATCCTTATTTGTGAACCAATGGTGTCAAGCTCTGATGATGATGATGATGATTTTGTTGTCTATGGCTTTACCAAATTGCGAATCGAGGCAATTAGACTGCACGAAAACTCACATGGGAACATTCAACATCACTTGTTTCGTAAAGATGATGGATGGCAAAAGCATGGGGTGACACTGTCTCACCTGATCGAAGAACTTTGCTGACAAAACAAAAAATGCTTTGACGAGAACACTTCACAATCTGTTAAACCTTTGTGGCAACTCAAGTCAATGAATTTGTCGAGCGGCTTGCGCCTTGCTACCACTGCATTGCGGTACACTTTCGACCCCTCGTTCAAAATTGGTCTCCCTTGGAGTTGGTGGTGCTGTCTCAGTGCTAGATTCTGTCAGAGGATGACGGCTTCATAACTTCCAGTTTCCTGTACACAAGTGTCAACAATTCACCGATTGTCCTCTTATCATGGACGTTTATCGGGTACTTGCGTCTGCCTCCATTGAAATACTGACACGGTTGAAACATGTGAAAAGTATGAAACGTATGAAACGTATCCATGCACAAAAGGCCGTGCCTTGGTAGTTACATGGCTGGTTACTATCGTTTAAGAAAGACTCTCGGCGCAAAATGTCCATCCGAGTTTGACGAGGAAGGATCCGAGGCCACAACATCAACGTTCTTTCGCCATGGCAAGTTCCATCGCCAACGGGTGGTTTCAGAATTCCCTGATTTCTCTATTTGACTCTCCAACCTCTTGAGTGCACCATCCATTGGGCTGCTTTCATGTTTCCCTGGTCGTCCTCTGTTTAGACGCCTCCAAAAATTGATTGCTGCACCTGTGGCATTCTTCTGCCCCGTCTCTGCCATTTTTGAAATTGGTTTCTCTTTCATGATCACGTCACGCATACTCGTCACTGAGCGAAGCCCAGTCGCACCAATGGTCTTTACGTACAACCACATCGGT
This sequence comes from Nitzschia palea, assembly GCA_019593585.1. NCBI lineage: Eukaryota > Bacillariophyta > Bacillariophyceae > Bacillariales > Bacillariaceae > Nitzschia > Nitzschia palea. The sequence continues at coordinate 1,757 of SWEM01000687.1, read as the reverse complement.
ATCCAACCACCGGCACCATCGGCAGAACTATCATTTAAATCGATCCGACAAACTATGGTGAGTTGGGTCTTGGTATTTCCATCCAGAGGCTTGTAAAAGGCGATGGAGTCTTGAAATGCCCGCGTGTAGCCTGGTTGTCTTGGAATTTGCGGCGTTTGGATACTGACGCTCCCTGAAACCCACGTGCCGTCCGACAAGGGTTGATCCGAGACGCTCAAAAAGACCATATCTCGCTTCCCAAAGGCCAAAATGCGCTTCGTCTTTTTTCGCGCTAGGATCATATTGACTCCCCTGTAATCAAAATTACCATACAACTCGACACCTTCATAGAATGGGTCCATTTTTGGCATGTTCTTTGGCCAATTCGACAGTGACAACCAGTTCCAGCATGCTTGAATGGACGTGGGAATAATCGCTACCATCTTGACATAGGGACAGTGTGGGTCACTAGCATGCTCCATCATGGACACTTCGACATTGTCATGACTTGCAAGAATTTTCCATTTGGCAGCATCGTGAAAGGCCTTGACGTGATATTCCGTTTCGACTTCCTTGTAGGCTTCATATAAATCCTTGGCATCGAAAATCTCCCCTACAAACTTGCCTCGTTTTGGAATAGGAAGAGACGACTCTGGATGATGTCCATGTAACGTTGACACAGGACCAGTTTCCATGGTTACATGTGTGGCATGATCCAATGGGACCAACAGGGCGATAATGACAAACACAACAGAGAGTGCCGATGCCCAGATATGGCTCAAACCTCTTGCCGCATGGCCTTCCAACGACGACGATGACGACGATTCCTTGATGGATAACTCGCCCATCTCCGAACTCGTCATTGCTACTACTTGTTGCATATTATGATCCTCGCCTTTCCCACTGTCCACAACAAAGGACAAAAATCATCGTTGGCTGTCGTACCGATATATCGGTTGTCGTTTGTCGTCATGAGTGACAGTGATTTGACATTTTGTGTCATCCCGTTGACCACGTGAGTTTCGAAAAAGCCAATCAAAAATGCGCTGCAGAATTGTATATTAACATTTACTTCAAATATCTATTATATTAGGTACCTATCTCACAGTCAGTGAAAAAGATTTGTACCAGGTACGACTACCGGTAGTAACATCAGTCGTATCATACAGAAAAGGAACTTGTAGCTACTTGGTAACATATTATTGCAACAGTATCAGGTACAGGACATACGTGGTAGGAAACTGTTTTTACAGGGCAGACCACAATCATCAATTGGAAGCATTGATACTGGAAGTAGTGGTATGCAGAGGAAGCAAGCAAGAATAGCATGATTTACTCTTGATGCATTCTTCCAAAGCCGAGTGAGAATATGCTAAGGTAGATCCAAGGGAATAATCTACTAGAATAGCAACCATGTGGACAATAAAGTGATTAACAAAGCTAACACTAAATGAGCTAGGTGTTAGATAGTTGGTACGTTAGTACTTCGTACTTGTACCCTGCACAAACCACAAACCAGGACATAGCAAATACCGCCATACCTTATCCGAGGTCTGTAATGACCTCGTCGAATATGGGGTGTGGGGGAGAGCTTTGGACAAACTCCGGGTGCTTTTCGGCACTTTCATATGCCACCCTTTTAATTAAAACACTCGAAATATCCTGTAAAAACTTTAGTCAAAAAAATTATTTAGGAGGCTGGAAACGCCCTGATAAAATTGTTTTTGTCGTGACGACATCAAACTTTAGCGGAGATTGTCGTGTCTCTATCATTCATG
>SWEM01000686.1:0-14886 GCA_019593585.1 Nitzschia palea | reverse complement strand
GTGTACACTTGTTAAAAAGAGAAATTTGTGATGCAACTATCCAACGACACCAACCAGAAGTGCCAGACATTTCTTGTTTCTTTGTGTTCGGGTTAGCATCGTGCATCGCCTCCGAATTGGGCTATACAAAATGGTTCAACTTGATGCATCTTCTTGTTTGGCAGTGACGCTAAATTTGACAATAGTGCCACGAGGTATATGCCTGGACATCTAAAGCCTCTTTGTCACTCTTGTCATCACTAGGCCCAATAAAACATCAGAATTGTTCCTTCGCTGTTCGACCATGGACAGGTGACGAATGCATGTCATTTCTTTTACGATTCCATGGCGACTGGCGACTGGCGACGTCCTCACAGCGTCTACCCGCCAACCGGACCTTCGCCTCCCCAAGCATCGAACTTGCCATATAAAAAAGATTCGCTTGGATCCACAGTGGTACATTGACAACACACCACCAAGCAAATCTCACTTTCTTCTCGTACTCGTTCACTCACTCTAGAAACACCACAAAGAAGAAGGGAGATCACCATGCAGCCTAGTGAGCATACAGAGCTGTTAGGGGATTTCAAGAGGGGCAAGGGTGTAAGTTCGTCACGACGAATCAATATTATTTCAATGCCGTTGACAGTCCGCTTACATGATTGTCATGCGATGCCCTATTCGCCTCCCCTTCTCTCAAAAACGTAACACGCAGTTTGGAAATACTGACTTTGATCGTAGTCTTCGCAGTGCCAGTGCGGGTGCCTTGGGAGGAAGTTCGTCTCTTGGGAATTTTCGCATTGCGGATCCTCCCCATATTGCTGGCTTGCCCAAATCGTATAGTGTCAGTGCCGATGGAACACCAAGTGTTTTGACACCCAGTCAACTTGGTAAACAAGAATTATACACTCAAGTTCCCTTTACGGCAGTGTTTGGTTTACAAAAGACCTCTCGAACCATTTCCAAAGCCTTTGCCTCGTATGCGGCAGAATTGGATGTTAGTACCCAAAAGGGATTGAGTGAGGCCGAAAAGGAACTGCGTAGTTCACGAGCCAGTATGATTATTTTGGATGAATTAGAATTTGATGCACAAGTTGTGACAACTCCCTTGGTATTTGCAATTATTGTTGCAGCCGCAAGTCAATTCCTCGTCGGATACAATACTGGTACGACCATTTCCACATTTTTTGGGGTTGGGAGAAAACAAACGCCAATCCATGCACTGGTTGTACTTTCACACCCCCAAGAACAGAAAATCTCAGATGTATCTAACTCACTCGTTTTGTGTTTTTTGTTTTTGTTCTTCTTGGATGATTCCAGGTGTCATGAATGCTCCCGAAAAAGTTGTTTTTCCAGGGCATTCGACCGGTCTGTGGTCGTTGGCGGTTGCTGCCTTTGCTGTGGGTGGTCCCTTTGGTGCCGTGGTGGGAGGGAAAATGGCCGATTCACGAGGACGACGAGGAGCCTTATTGTTGTGCACTTGGATCTTTTTATTGGGAGGATGTTTGCAAACCTTTGCACCTGACATGTACACCATTATCCTTTCGAGATTTATTATTGGATTTGCCTCCGGATATTCTTCCGTCTTGGTACCCATTTATTTGGGTGAACTTGCCCCACCAACCTTGCGTGGAATGTTGGGAACATTGACCCAATTTGCGTTGGTGATTGGCATTTTGATTGCGGACTTGTTGGCATTTCCCTTTGCCACGGAACATGGATGGAGAGTCTTGTTTGGGGTTACGTCGTTGACGGCATTTGCCCAACTCTTGTGCAGTCCCTTTTTGTTGGAAAGTCCACGTTGGTTACTCAATCGGGATCCTAAATCCTTGCGGGCACGATACATCATTAAGCGATTACGTGGATTACGATATGACCATGAGGTGGAGGTGGAAGTTGGAAACTTTGTTATTGGAGAAGCGGCCCAACATCAAGACAAAATCAACCAATACGATGTCTTGAAGGAAATGATTGCTCATCGTAAACTTCGATCTCTTTTGATGTCGTCATTGGTCTTGCAAATGGCACAACAGTTGTGTGGTATCAATGCGGTCTTTTATTATTCCACATCTTTTTTTGAGGGAGTAATTGACAATCCATTGGTAGGAACGACCATTGTTGGTGCAGTCAATGTCTTGGCAACCTACGTGGCATTGTTGTTGATGGATTCGTGTGGACGCCGTAGTTTGATTTTGTGGTCTTCGGGAGGAATGTTCTTGTCGTGTGTGGTAATTGTGTTGTCCCTTTTGGGTTATTTCAGCAACATTTTGGCGCTGGTGGCAGTCAACTCGTATGTGACCTTTTTCGAAGTTGGTCTTGGACCCATCCCCTGGTTGATTGTAGCAGAAATGTTTGAAGGAAAATATGTCGCTGTTGCCATGTCCTTGTGCAGTCAACTAAATTGGGCTTGCAATTTCATTATTGGTCTTGTTTTCCCATGGATGAACAAAGCCTTGGGCCCATATTCCTTTGGACCCTTTGCGACAGTTTTGGCTTTGGTCTTTTGCTTTGCCTTGACAATTCTACCGGAAACCCAAGGAAAGAGTCCTGCTGAATTGGTGAGCGAAATGACTCGAAGAAATTCCAAGAGTATGGTGTACGAGGTCAACGAAGAAGATGCGGGTGCAATTGATTTGGAATGGCGCAAGGCTATGGAGCAATTGATGCACGAAGAACAAAGTCAAATGCAACAGGGAACCTTTGGTGAGTTTCAAGGAAATCGTTTTGAGAGAAGGATTCAGAAGCATCGAACTAGACTCATATCGCGTTTTCTTGTGATCGTTCTTCGTACAGACTACGGTTTCAAGCCTATTGATGGTGACGAGAATCCACTCATGATCTAAACAGTTGGGTGCTATTTTACAGCAAATGCATCCTGTCACTTAAATATTTGTTTCAATGTTGGCTACTTTCGGTTGTTTTGCACAGACGCCAAGGCTTGGTATGCCTACTTTGGTTCTGCTTGTCTTGCGTTGTCGTTGCGTCCATAATACTCGGCATCGTCAGTAACATAAATTTCTGGATCTGAAAATGCTTCTGCGGCAGCATTGGCTGTCCCACTATTGCGACTTGGGACCACCTCATTGGCAACAACAGATAAAACTTGTCCCATTCCTCGAGTCGTACGTTCGCACAATTGGTGTTCTCGTGTCCATGTCATACCTGCCTTGGCAGAAGTCACCAAACAATTCTTGGCCGATTCCACGATACGATACTCTTCGTTCCATTGTTTGGTGCGCTTCCATGCGGCACCTCCAAACTCTTTTGATCGTTCCCAGAGATGATGTTCATCATCCAGGTCACGGATCATGACATTGGCTTGAACTCCCACACTTCCACAAGCCCGAGCAATATCTCCTCCCATTCCTTCATTAGCACTAGCACAATAGACGCACCCTACTCCACAAAGGACGGACATGCAAAATCCTTGGGTAAAGCATCCTGCGGTGGCACCCACACATCCGGCACATCGAGTTACATTCCACCACGTTGGGGGTTGGACTAACGATGTCTCATTGTTGTTAGGGTCCGGTATGATTGTTGGGGTCATAGTCGGCATGTTTTCATCACTCATCACCACAACTGGTTCGTCCACAGAACTAGTGTTCGAACACGGATGAGGAACAAGGACAGGCTCATCTCCGAAATCGTCATGCTGGTTCACTTTTCTGTACACGGTCATTATTTTGTTATTGTTGTTGTTGAAAAAGAAGAAGAAGAAAGTAGGGGGCTGTAAACTTGGACTTGGTTATGGTTGTGGTGTGATGAGACGAAGTGTCATTTTGTGACACTTGGATTTTGCAATCCAAGCTACCGATCACGACTTGATTTTTTTTGTTCGTGTTCCCCCAAATGCGAAAATGAAGTCCCAAGAATGGTTGACGTCATTCATCCATTCCCTCAAGGAATAGGGAATCTAGAAATGTGTCCAATTACACTTTGATTCTGGGCAGAAATGACCATGAACACATACACAAAACAGGGAAACGCATTTCCAGTAAAACACTTTCCATGAATGCTTTACGACATGTTTATTACTACATTTTGGGGGTCTTATCCTTTTTGATCGGTGCAAAGGCACTTGCGGGGAATACAAAAAATAATGGAGACCCGAGTCGACTGTTAATTCTTGGATTGGGACGCGTTGGATTACAATGTGGCCTCTTGACATCACAATCATCCGTGGTGGATCATGTCATGGGAACCGTGCGCTCGGGAGTGTTGCAACATAGTCATCATGATCATCAAGATGGGATCGAACGCATTCCCTTTTTGGAGGCAAAGAAACACTGGCACCAAGCATCTCATGTTCTTTGGACAATACCGTTGGTACCCGAAAAGGATGAATCTCTCCATCAAGTTTTGGAACTGCTCCAAACGGATAATGATCATCTTCAATGGATTGGAATTGTTTCGACGACGGGAGTATATGGCAATCATGACGGAAATTGGGTCACGGAAGACTCTGCCCTACTTTGTACCAGTGACAGCAATGCTGCCTTGTATCAAGACGTCGAAGACATGGTTGGCTCGGTGGGTGGTCAAATCTTTCGTTGTGCCGGTATTTATGATTCGACTCGATCCGCGTTGCATACCGTTTACAAAACTAGAATGCGACCTCCACCGATGGATAGCAACGACAATTCCATCACCAACCGGATCCACACGATGGACATTGCCAGGGCAATTGTTAGCAGTATGAAGCTTTCAACGACTGAGAGTAGCAACATCAACAACAACAGATTATCTCGAATCTACAATCTAGCCGATGACAAACCCGCTGGTCGCTCCAAAGTATTGAATTATGCAGCAGATTTATTGGAATCCAGAGGAATCTCGATGGAATCCCCCACCATCCATTCATGGGATTCGGCGGATGCCAGTCGTCCAGTCACAAAACGAGAGCGACGCCGATTGGTGGATCGCAAACTCGTTTCGAATCAACGGATGAAGACTGAATTGTTGCAAGGTCAGGGTCTGTTGTATCCAACGTACCAAGAAGGCTTGCAAGCGATTTTTGAGGATCCAACGACACCGTGGCAACTCGCATAGTGACGCAAGTTGGTCAACGTGTCTGGTTGGAACGGTATCTTAACGAAAAAGGAGCTCACATGTTCAGAAGCATCGAAAGATCCGTCTTTTTTAATTGGATGATGAAAATTTTCATCACGCAAGCATCGTGGCATAGCCGATATGTTCTTCTTCTCGCGAAAACTTGGAAATCGCAATACTCACCGTCAATCACACAATTTCATCTAAAAAGGAAGCTTTGAAGTTACGGTCTCAGGCCCAATAATGGAAGATTCGATACCAGAGGACATTGAAGTCGACTTGGAAACCATTTCTCTGAGTACGCATGCAACGGAACGACAGCAGCAGCGTGACATTACAGGCAACGAAATACGCGCTGCTATCATGTACGGGAAGAGAGAGCCATCCCTGGAATTTGGCGCTGGGCGCTGGAAGTACACCTGGGGTGATATTGCCGTCGTCACCGATAACAATTCATCAGACATAATAACCGTTTACAAAATGTCCCCTCCCCGAGTTCACGTTCAGAAAGCAATCATCACCAAAGAGATGGAGTTGAGACATGCTCAAGCATTGGAGAGCTTGCAGGATCCTTCGACATGGACGTCACACACGGTCGCAGTTATTGATACCAGCGGATCCATGAGGACGCAAGATACAGCTAATGATATTAGTCGAGCTGAAATGGTTTGGTTGACGCTTGCGGTAACTTTTGTGGCCAGAACGCTCAAATCTGGCGAGCGTGGTGACACTGATGTGTTTTCTTTAGTTGGGATGCAGAAGAATCACAACGTAATATTCAGCGGCATGCCCTTCGATTGGATTCTTTATAACAAACTTGTTGACATGCAACGGACCCATTTCCCTCTTGGTCATGGAGAGTACTTTCCAGCATTGCGTGAAGCGCGCTCGTTGCTGATGTCAAATCGATTTGGAGGCTGTGCTCTTGCTCTTTTATTCCTCTCCGATGGGATGCCAAGCGATATGTTACCCAAAGGAGGAATTCCCCACTCATTTAGGATGCAGCGTGAAATTTCTGACTTAGCAAGTCGCATCGGGTCTAGACTTAGCGTCTGGGCATTAGCTGTGGGAAAAGATTACAATCTTACAGAGTTTAAAACACTCAAGGCAATGGTGCAAGGGGCAAGAGGCTACGGTTGCAAGACCTTGTTTTTAAAGCCTTCATTGTCAGCCCAGATTCTGGGCACAGCATTGACGAAACTGACTTCAACTACCACTGCAACAAGAGTCGACATGGGGAGTCGCGTATGTCGCACCTTTCGAAAAGAACTAATAACGAATGTTGGAGGTCCGCGCTTGGTGAAAAAGGAATACCAATACGTTGCACAAAAGGCGTTCTCAGTTGTTCGAAATGACGAATCCATCGTGCAATGGTCCATTCGAAAGACGAAATGGAACAAAAACAACAAGGTTGGGTGCCATTCAGACGTGAACACACGTTTCAAGACAAGAATTCTGTAGGCGTTGGAATAAAAAAGGCTTGGTTTGGTGAGGGTACGGAGCGCCTGGTCAAGGAGTTCAGAGAAGTAGGTCAGGATGGCATCTTTGTAGGCCCATTGATGGTAGCCAAGGATACAAAATACGTGAAACTCCTTGCTGGGCGTGAAAAGTTGGATAGCGAGAAGGACTTTCACAAAAGGTTCATCAAGTGTCAAATTCTCGCGGAGAAATGTGCTGGATATTTTCATCGACAACTCGCTCGCCACCCAGCTATAGATTCTAGCGATTTTCCAAAAATTGAGTTTTTGGATTGCTGGGTGTACATGATACAGCCAGACAAAGGTGAACGGCAAGCCTATCTCGTAGAGAAGATGCTGGATGTCCAAAACTACAAATTCCAAAAGTGGAACGACAACAAGGGTGGAGTCAAGCTTCTTGGCCGCTTTCAGCCAGCTGAATTACTATTGGAGGCATACCTCGACGATGACAGCTATAGCTCTGATGTTGAAAGTCCATCGTTGGAAGAGGATGACACGACGTTTTCGGTCGACGACATTCCCCAAGCATTTTCGTGCTTCACCCATTGGTTTTCCCAAGGACACTTTGTCGTTTGTGATCTCCAGGGGGTCTACAACACGGGTCGGAGCCCTCCAACGTTCGAGATGACTGATCCGGTCATTCATCATCGAACCAGCGCTGATGACAAGCGAAAGTATGGTCGTACTGATCATGGTGTTGACGGAATCGAAGCATTTCTAAAGACACATCGCTGTTGCAACCTTTGCCGGATGGTTCGAGCGTATGCCTACATACCTTGGGCCAATGGCGAAGGCAAAGACAAGACCTCTCTAGCAAGGGTGGAAAAGTCATCTATCGTTCAAGAACATCATCAGAAAGAAACTGACAACGAGATTTTTGCAACAATCATCGATGAGGACGACGACGACGAGTTTTTGGAGTAAACGACATTTCCAAGCATTCCATAGAGTCACCCAGTAGATGAATTTTGTCACTACATTCAAACGCTTTTCACATAACTATTGCGTGTATCTATAGTCGCTCGCTTCGGAGCCTGACAAACGACCAACTTGTAATTCCTAACTTGATTCATTCGAAGCTTCTACCATAATAAGGGTTGCAAGAAAGTACTCAAGGAGAAAATTCAAATGGCTAATAATAGTAGTGGTTTCAGATGCCCAGCAAAAATAAAATGGTTACTATCGGTAGTACTTCGGTAATATGTCATCTGCCGGTAGCACCTGACAAGCTAAAAAAAGCATGTAGAAATTCGTGGCTTTGGCGTCGGTACGGCGTCCAATGACAGCATACTGGTTGTACCTGGTACATACCTTGTACTAACAGTACGTAAATCCTCACCAATCACCATGCAATTTTTCATGCTCACCATCCATAAAATATATCCATCAGCACACTTTGCTCGCATCATGTCGTCATTCGAATCATGGCAATCGGTTCGTCTATCATCAGATCTGTTCCGTAAAGCCTTGGATAGATATATTGATTTCAATAAACCAGATCCAATTTCTCGCAAGCAACTGGAAAGATGGTCAATGCAATGGTTCGACGGAACACCTGAGGGGGACAATAATGACGATAATAACAAAAAGGATGATGTTGCTACGATTGTGGATCCATCCCACAAATTACAAGGTCGATTAGAAATTGGAGGCGAGTTTCTACTGATCACATTGCAAATCAGTTGTGCGTGGAAGACAACAACAACTACAGGTGCTGATGAGAAAAAAATGTCTACCAACTCTTCTTCTTCTCCCCAATACGGCCACTTTGTCTTCACATGTCATGCCACTGCAAGGTTTTGGACCAAAACAGAATTAATGAACAAGGCGTCGAAAGATCCAAACGACGACGAACCCAATGGGACTAGAAGCAAAAAGGATCAAAAAGTCCAAGACAAGATTCGGACAAAAATGATCGCTCGACTCCGAGATGACGCGTATATATCCAAACTCCTCGTATCGACTTCAAAGGACGACGACAAGAATAAGAATGAAGAACCAAGACGCAAAGGTGGATCACTTCTAGCTGAAGCTGACATTCAATTCACACCTACTAATTTAGAAGAACGAGTCGCAGTCTCCGATGATATTTGTGAGGCTATTAAACGGGCCATATGGTCGTCAACGGAATCGCCGTTGGATGTGGTGGAATTGTTGCTGGCCCTTCCCTTACTCCCAACGACTGATCACAACGATACAGGAGAAAATTCCATCACCACCACATCCCTAGCCAATCGAGCAAGACTTCGATTACTAGAGGATGCCATGTGTGAGGCTTGTGAGAAGGAAGGGGAAGACGAGTTACTGGATGATTTGACAATTTCTGATGATGAGAAGAAAGGAAACGATACCAATAATGTTACCACCAGAGAAGTGGCGCCACTAAGAACCAAAAAAGGCAGAACGACGACGATGAACAAGACTTGACTATGAGGAATTTGTTCTTTTTTCTAAATTAAATGGCTTAGACGTTGTTACCATGATATTGCATGTTCTGAACTGACTAGCTGAACAGTTCAAACGCACCAAGCCCCTGGGGACCCTCCTCGCCTTTTTTGTTCTTCTTTTTCAACATGGATTGGGTCACTAGCTTTTCAGGAATATCCTCTACGTCTGCCTTGCTGCGATGTAACAATGATTCGGCTCCCGCGGCCCGGTCTAATGCACCCGTGGAATCTCCAGTAGGATGGCTTTCGCTCCATTGGTCGGCGGCGACTCGTAGTAGATCCCGAATAAAGTCTTTTTGGTCCTTGGCGGATTTCTTACGTTGGAGGTCTTCATCGAGTTGTTGAATCATGCGTACATCAATGCCTGGTAGACTCAAAAATACCTGTCGAGGAATATCACTGGGTGTTGTTAGAATACCTCCTCCCTGTAATGGTCGATCCGCCGATTTGGCCTGCTCATATGTTAATGGATTTTGCGATACAATAGCTTGCTGTAGTCCTGCTCCTTGTCCACCGGGTTGCACGACTTGCCCCAGAGTCAGGCGACAGTAAATGTCTCGTACAACATTGATCATGTCCCATTCAATGCCCACCATCCATTTGGGTTCCGTGACGAGATTTTGCACCGCTGCGGACATCATTCGTTGACCCAAAATCTCTGTATATCTTGGATGCCATGCCGCAGTCTCTAGAATTCGATGGCAAATGCGAGTCATTCGACGGCATGTATACGCGTCCGGATAACTCAAACACTGAATAACAGTGAGAGTGAGGAATCCCGCGATTTGTTCATGTTCGAGAAACAAAAAGTGACACATGGCGGATATTCGTCCTAGCTTTCTTGCATCAATGGCGGCTTGATTTTGACTCTTGGGAGTCCCATCGGCGTTGACATGACCCTCGTAAAGTCGGTTGGGAGGGCCTTTATTCTGTTTGTTGGTTGTAAAGCTGTCATTGCGTTTGCTGTTGGTTTCTTCCTTGGACAAGTTGGCCAAGACCAGTGCCCATTCACCCTTGAGTGCCAATGCCGCTTGTAAAACGTCTCCAAATGTTCGTGTCAATTCTACTCTTTGCTTCTCCAAGGCTGCCTCGGCAGTCACCGCATCCAAATCTCCGACAAATAAACAAGAGCGAGCATAGTAGGACAAAAACCATGCCTCGCCGCCTTGTACTGCCAGATTTGCCGCCGCTTCACAGTCGAGAGTAAAAAGAGGACGAAGTCCCGTCACATTGTTTCCACCATATCGCAGTATGGGTTCCCAGGACTTTTCGAGTCGATATTGCACATGTTCAAAGACGGGACCAATGATTGGGGCGAGATGGGTCATGTACAAAGTTTTGGGACAGCACAGGAGAAGATATTCAATAACTTGCTTCAAAAATTGGTTGAGATGACGATGCTCCATAGATCGCAAGTTTTGAGGATCGACCAGGATCGACACGAGTTGAGGAATCATACTAGCGACTTCGGGAGCAAAGAGGATACGTTGGCTAGCGAGCAGTCCTAGCATTTGTAGGAGAGTATTGCGAAGTTCACTGAACCAGCTACTCCATCTTGGAGCCAAGTTCAAATCTCGGCGATCTGTACCAGAAATGATACTTCCCGCTGTCCCTCCTTCTCCGAAGACACCTCCTGATTTTCCATCGGTTTTTCGGGAAAGATAGGCATCATCATCGGAAATGGCGAGTGCATAGCGCTGGACGGAATCTCGTAGTAAAACGGCTTGATTTTCTGGGTGCCAAATTTTCATCATGACGTCCGTCATTTGGATCAATGGAGGAAGGATTCGAGGCCATAATGGAACAAAGGGATCATCGATACTCAAGTCTCGAAGACTGACAGGGCCTTCATCTTGAAAGTTTTGATTTTCGGCATCCATGAGCACTTCTCCTGGCGGGACCAGATGCAAGGGGAAACCCCCATTTGGTCGCTTTTTGACAGCCTCATGACAACGTCTTCCAACCGACAACAATTGATTAAATGCCGAGAAAACTCGAGTAAAGCGATCAGAGACAGCTCGAACATTGGCAGCATCTGTAACGCGCGCATGATTCTGGCCAGCCAGGGTAACTCCTGTCAATGCCAAGAATCCTTCGACAGAGGATATGGCCTCTTGAACGTCTGGAGATTGCAGGGTATTGATGGCATCGGACAGAACATTTTCGATAAAGGTTGCACGTTGTGCTGGATCGTCCACCGCTGTAGCAACACACGAGAGAAATTCGTAGAGATGCATTCGATTGGATGGTCCTAGATCAGCAGACGATAATACGGACCGTGTCGCTTCACTGAGTTGCGACAACCAAGGTACGAGATGATGAGGGACTATTCTTGCCACTGATATCAGAGCACCACTACTTTTTTTGCGCAATGCAATCGTTTCTCCACTTATGCGTTGGCTCCCATCCATCTCTACTGCATTTTCACCCCATTCATCGGGGATTCGAATGTAGGTCAAGAGGGAGTCGATTCCTTGTAGAAGTGTGGACGGATCATGTTTCCAGAAATACTTGAGACCATCCAATAATTGTGCCCGACGCATTTTCAGCCAAAGATAGGTTGGATTCCAATTCACAATCACTCGAGCCATTTCGGACAAGGCAGCCATTGTTTGTGCACGAATATTTGCTCGATTACCAGGAAGTTCATCGTTAGGCTTCGTGAGTGACCACGATGGGAGGCCACTTAGAATGTTTTCCATAGGAGGAACTATACCCTCCAAGAGACGGACTGCCTCGCTAGCCATGGTAAGTTGTTGATTGGATGAATGTAAATGATCTCGTGGTTCGCCATTCCCATGTGTCGCAATAAGTGCTTGTACGCGTGTACTGAGGACTTGAGACGCAATTTCCGGCTCGCAATTTCCAAGATACTTAAAGAATTGTGTTGCTTTAGATCGGTATTCAATAAGCCAGTCATCATATTCTTGTTCATCATCAAAACTTGCTTCCAGTAACGAACTATACGGATGCGTCTGTTCTTCCACATCTTCCCACCGTATTCGGATCATTTGATCCATATAGCAATTCAAAAGTTCGGCAGCAAACGGACGTAATAATTTGTACTTGTTGTGAGTGATTTGTGGATCACGATAAAGGTTGATCCATAACTGAAGTTGTTCCATGGCAATTCTTCCGGATGGATGATGTAGCATATCGACTAGTAGTCGTAGAAAGTTGGAAAAACTTCTCGAATCAAGGGTTGATTCGTCCAGAATCTTTTTGGGTTGTGTAATATGCGCCAAATGCCCCGACACAACGGATGATAACATACTTGACAATGCGCGGTGAAAGTCTAGTTGAGCTGTCAATGGATCCAGACTGGAATCTCCTCGACGTCCCGATGCTGCCGCCTCGATTTGGATCACTTCTTGTTCGAGACTCAATCGTTGATTGACTTGTTGAATGGCCACGGGGAATTCTTGAACCCACTGTAACCATTGGGCATAGGTTAATTTTCCTCGAACACATAATTGTTCCAAACATTGCACTGCCAGTATGTGAATATTTTCGGTAGGTTCTCGCATCAAATGAATAAATGCGGCACTAAAGTCATTCGGAGGATTGAGCATCCAATCCAAAGGCATACTCCTACAAAATTTCTCCAAGGTTGACAGGGTGTCTACAATGACTAGGGAGATGCCCTTGGCCTGGCGTTCTTGTCCTCGATATTCGGTTGCCTGTTCGGGTGTCATGGTAGATATGGTTTGTTGATTTTGTACCAAATAGGTTCGCATATTGTGAAGATTGGAGCGGCATTGTGTCAAAACAACTACTTGTTCCAATGATCGAAAGAATGTGGGTAGGAATTGCGAGGAAACTTCATTGAGACCAAGAAGAATATCATTTCGCCGTTGAGTGGAAATCTAAAGTAGTACAGAAAAACAGAATAAAGAGAATGACGATTGATGTGTAAGTGCAATGGATTGCGGATACAATTTCGTAGTCTTTGGGTTCGTACCTTGGCATTGAAATCACTATCGGTACAATCTTCTGCCACCAACTTGAGAACTTCGAGACACATTTTATTTCCCATTTGAGGCTGATCTGCATTCCAAATGAAAAACAAATCTTCAATACACGTTGTCCATCGTTGTGGAAAGTCCCGGACCATGAGTGCGGCCAACAAACTGGCCAATTTGTTGGAAAGAACACTGGAATCGGTTCGAAGTTTGGGAGCCTCCATACGAGCGGCCGTCAAGGCGGATCGACGAAGTTCTAATCGTTCGGCTTCTGACAATTTGGAATATTGATGTTTTAAAAAGTGTGCCAGGAGTTCACATGCATACAACTTTGTAGACACTGTACAATCATTCCCTTGTACCAAAATCACAGGTCCTTCTTGCAGCCACTTTAAGCATAGTTGAATCCGACCTGGATACTTGGCAAAGTCAGCCAAAACCGAAAACGCTGTTTGTCGATCTTCTCCTCTGATTGGCAATCCAGACCAAGTGGTTGACGACGAAACCACGATTGCCCGAAGAATCGTTTCTTCTTGAGATGTCGTTGAGGACGATGCCATCATTTTTTCCCCTCTATGGCACTCGTGCCGGGACACTCAAACGCTACCCAAACCACGTCAAAACCCAATAGATGGTTACTATGTCAGAGACCAAAACAGTAGTTGCTAGTAATCGTAGTTCATGTCGTGTTCTCACTTTTTCCCTTGTTCACGCGTTGCAATGAAACGGGAGAGTTCGAAGATCTTCCTCGACCATTGATCATGGTGGTGTCATGGCGTCGGTCGTCGTCGGTTCTCATCGTGGTTTTAGGAAACAGTACTCATGGTTCCTCATCTGGAAAGACGGCCAGACACGGGAAACACACGAAGCATGGACGTCACTTGGACGCGCACCACGGGCGATATTTTTTTGCAATCGTGGGAGCTCGACCAACATTGGCACCTTTTCCACGCATATAACCGAAAGTAGCGATGGCTCCTACCCAAATTCTACGAATTCCCACGTGTCACCAAGTGTTCGTTTCCGGTCCCGAGCGTGGGTCTCGCCGACTCCCACGAGCGCAAACCGTTTCCTGCGCTTTGGCGTAGAATTGTACACGAATTCCGTCCTCTAGGCAATGACTCTGCCCAAAAATGGGACTGCTGAGCGGGTTTCTCCACGAATCCTGTGGAACCCCGTAGAAAAACCTACGGAAGCTGGAAAAAAGAACATCGGAAAAAAGGTTTTTGCTCGTGCACACCTTCCAAAGAAAGTCGACTCTTTCGCAAGCTGACATAATTTCTTGAAATCCTCGAAATTTACCCACTTTAGTACTTTAGAATTATCATCATGCAGGTACGTCCGGGATCATTCAATCGAAGATGGAAATGAAGAAAGACAACAAGGACTAATGGGGAGGGTGACATGGAAAGGCAAACGGATAGGAAACACGGACTCTTTGAGTTTTGATTCAAGTCTTCCGCCTGCGGATCCTATCGGAACCGTTGTCAGATCATGGCAACTGCCGATCCGTTCCGATCAGCTATCGTGATGACTTGTTCTAGAAAGTTGCCACTGCTATGCGCTCGCTCCACAATGATGGATGAAGGCTCCTTGTTTGGTGTGGTATGCACTCGTAGAAAATGTTTGAAACCTGCTTCAAGTGACTCACGTATTCTTTGTACTGGTGTCTACGTATCGCAGATTTTTGTGAAAACTCTGACCGGAAAAACCATCACTTTGGACGTTGAGCCATCGGACACGATCGACAACGTCAAGGCCAAGATCCAGGATAAGGAAGGAATTCCTCCTGATCAACAACGTTTGATTTTCGCTGGAAAGCAATTGGAGGATGGACGCACTTTGAGCGACTACAACATCCAGAAGGAATCCACTCTTCACTTGGTTCTCCGTCTTCGTGGAGGTATGCAAATCTTCGTGAAGACTTTGACCGGAAAGACCATTACCTTGGATGTTGAGCCATCGGAT
>SWEM01000685.1:0-14913 GCA_019593585.1 Nitzschia palea | reverse complement strand
CAGTGATCAGGAAAGAAAACTGGAATCTTGAAGCTCTTATTGCTGAATAACCGTGGAGCCGTGCCATCGACCAGTAGCATTGACTTTCCAATTTCTGTCTCAAATGTGCGACAGGTAGAAGAAAGAGCCATGATTTCCTTTGGCTCACAATAGTCCCAAATGATGGTAAAGATTGTGCTTGGAAGCGAGGGCAAGTCAAGGTGAACACTCATTTTGCAGTAAAATGAATGCTCCAGAGCAGTAATGGGTTTGTGGTTTTCCGGCATACATGGCCACAGCTTTGCCGGTAGATGCCCTGCACCCACTTGGAGTCCCCCATTACAAGGCCGAAATATCCCTGGCATTTCTCATATAAACTTGTAATTAGAAAGACTATGATTTGACTGGTCTCTGTAAACTCGGAACGCTTTTCGATCAGAAATACTCCGAGTACTTGACGAAGTCAAATTTTGAACACCTGCCAAAGTACCAAGCAGCGTTGAAACTCCCCTTGATTGAACTTGGCATCGATGATATCACGTTCAGGGACGGTGAATCCATTCAATCTAGTCAGCGTCTGCAACTCCAAAGGCTGCGTTCTCCTGACAGACCAACGCCACGGAACGACTGAACTTGCAGCGAACTAGACTCCGTTTTGGAGGCGGAAACAGTGACCTTCCATGACTGCATTGAATGCATTCCAAATCCATGTTGACCGTTCGCTCACAGGAAAAATGTACCTACAAGGCATAGCATGGCATCAATGACAACAAACTTTTGCATCGACCTTCGTGTAGCTTGGTATTGTTCTGGTTTTCCAGAATCTGGAATCCGGAATCAATCTACCGAAACAACTTTACGGGCCTTGAAATTCCACTTCTTTCTAACACTAAAGGGCTGATGTCTTCATGTAGATTATAGATTAGCTGTAACCAGAGAAAAAAATCGCATATCGACACATTCATTTTGGCAAACAGTCTTCTTCGTCTTCGCCTTCAATAAAATTCCGTCAGAATGATATCTCCTTACACCGAACGACTTGGTAAACATTGCAAGAGGGCATTACAAGCCTCAACGATGCATTGAAGGCCCTCTCGTGTCGAGTCGAAACCTTCCAAGTCGAATACGTCCTTCAATGATGTGCAC
This sequence comes from Nitzschia palea, assembly GCA_019593585.1. Lineage (NCBI taxonomy): Eukaryota > Bacillariophyta > Bacillariophyceae > Bacillariales > Bacillariaceae > Nitzschia > Nitzschia palea. The sequence continues at coordinate 13,788 of SWEM01000685.1, read as the reverse complement.
TGCTCTGTGTTTGGTCCCATGAGTGCCAAAGCACATGCACGTAACAAGGTAATGGGAAACAAGCGATGATAGACCGATGCTTCGTCATACAAACAATTCCCAAGTAACAGGTCCATCCAATTCCGCAAATCGTGATTCTGGTCATCTAACTCTATCTCCAAACAAACGTTGACGGAATCAAGCTCCATTCTGGTGGCGTTGCCAGGCACGAAGTAAAGATAGCATGCCTCGTACTCGGGTTTCACTTCGACTCGGATGTTGAAAAGACCAAGAAGTCCTTCACTGGCGAAAACTTTGCCATCAATTGGGTTTTCCAAGTTATCGAGGCCACTCCATTGTCGTTTTTGAAAAAATGCTACAAAGAGCGACGTGGGGGAATCACTCCTAGTCAAGGCTTTACACCAAAAGCCTGTCGTGTTGGGTGCCAGCGGGATACGAGCAACAAATACAAGTCTATCTTTTCGCTCCATCTTTTCTTCCTGATCGAAATGCTTACGCTTACCCCATTGCCATATGATTTCATCCTTCAAAAACAGCATCGGTAACCTGCATGTTTGAGAGCGTTGTTCCCGAATGCCCAATGCGCGATGCGCTGAGTTTGATTCCATTAGTCGATTAGTATATTCTTCATTCGATGATGGGAGTGGCTTCATATAATCCATTGGTTCCTTTTGTTCCAAAGTCTGTGTGAATAAATTGAGGATCTGTTTTTGCCCATGATGAATATTGCGCAGCCCTGCACTTCTTACAGTTAATCCTGATTCTAAGAATCGGGAGATGGGCGATGAGGTCCGCGACAAGCACTCACAGTCAAAACTGAGAACAAATAATTTCATGAAGAATCGCGTCACTTGGCCTTCTTTCAGACAACCATTTGTAGGGCGCCAAGCGTGTCTCCTCATGCATCCCATATCCAAGCAAGCGGTGAGAGCTCCTTTCATCGCCGGTGTCAATGCTGTTGTCATGAATTGCTTTCGGATTTGAATGGAGTAGGATAGTGGAAGGATAGAATTGTCATATCCGGCGCGAATGCAATACTCGTTAGAAGGATCGTTTCGAAATGCGATGTAACAATCCAGCTTCCAGCGATCTTTTCTAGGTTTTCGTTTTTCCCAAACAACTTTATCGAATTCTCCATTTTGTTTTTTCTTGCGAGACAGAACGACGATTCTGTAATCTTCCTCATTATCATTGCTCTCTCGGAAAACTTCACAAGTCAACAAAATGGAATGGCAATGATCAGAAAAGAAAATGGGAATATCCCTTTCTCCACTCGTAAATGTCCATTCGCCATCAACCAGTAGCATGGAGCTATCTACAGCAATCCGGAACATATGACAGGTAGAAGAAAGGGCCACGATTTCCTTTGCCCCACAAAAGTCCCATATTATGGTAAGGATTGTTGTAGGAAGGGTGAGAAAATGAGCACTCATTTGGCTGTAGGATCTGTTGAGAGGATCCATTTTGCGTGAAGATTAAGTGACATTGAATGCGATAGTCAAGAGGTGTTTGACTGTGAGGTACTTTAAAGTCCCGGGTTCCTCTTGGGACAGTTGACAAATCAGTTGAAACATTCTGATTACCCGTTCACATTTAAACTGCGTTCCGAGCTACCGTACTTCAGCATGCAGTAGACTCCGAATCTTGTGGTTCCGGCTTATCGGCAGCCACGGATCAAATTACATTGATTGCATTCCAGGCATGGAACGGCACTTGTGTGTGAGAAGGATCATTCACGACTTCTTGATCAAAGGTTGGGTCAACAACACTTGTTTGTGACCGTTAGATGTTAGATACATCGCAGCCCGTCCGCGTCTGTCTGTCGTCTCGGTTGCTCATCAAGTCACCTTGTACCAGGTACTTGTACCAGGTACCTGGTACAGAGGATCCGGTACATGGTACCTTGCCTCCCTACTAATCAAGGAGACAAGACATGAGTGGCACATTCTATGACTACAGCATTCATGTAAAAAATTGCCATGGTACCACGAAATTACCTGATACCCTGCATGAATATTCTTTTGCAGCCAATTTAGACGGATGAGGCGCTGATGTTTTACTGTCAATCCTATTACAAAACAGAACCAATCATTCGCCTATCGTTGGTTTCCAAGGTAAGAGCTAAATCATCTAGCCAATCCCGCCTTCATAGGAAAAGGATGAGCTATGTCCGGATGGTTCGCTTTGAAGCAGATTCCTCTATGATGAAATATCGCCTATCTAAGTTTCAATCACAAAAACCTATCTGAGTACTGCTCGAAACGTACGGAGCTCTCCTCACACGGAATCACTTGGTAAATCTTGCAAGAGAGCATTACAAGTCTCAATGATGCATTGAAGGCCCTCTGGTGTCGAGTCGATGCCTTCCAAGTCGAATGCTTCCTTCAATATAAAGTACTGTCCTCCATCTGGCACCAAGAGTGCCAATGCACATGCACGTAACAAGGCAATCGGCAAGAAGCGATGATGTGCGGATCGTGGTTCATCAAAACTATTCGCAACCAGGAGTCCCATCCAATGCGTCATCTAACTCTATCTCCAATTCAACTTTGACGTTGAGAAGATCCAACCCGGTCGCATTACCAGGCAAAAAATAGAGATAACATGCCTCATACTCAGGGTTCACGTCGACGCAATGATCATCAAGACAATGCGATCCCTCACCAGCGAGAACTTTGCCATCAATTGGGTTGTCCACGATATCCAGGCCGCTCGTTTGTCGTTTCTGAAAGAAAAAGACAAAGAGCGATGTCGAGGTATCAGTGCAATTCAATGCTCTACACCAAAAGCCTGTTGTCTTCGGTGCCAGTGGGATACAAGCTACGAACACAAGTTTATCCTTGAGCAACATTTCTTCCTCTGGATGCACACGGTGACCCCGAAACCATAAGAATTCGTCCTTCAAATAAAGTAGCGGTAACAAGCACGTCTGAGGGCGCTTTTTCCGATTGGCCCCCGCTCGATTCGATGCGTTTGTTTCCACAAGTCGATTAGAGTATTCGTCATTCGATGAAAGGGGTAGCTTCAAACAATCGCTTGGTTCGTGTTGTTCCAATGCCTGTTCAAATATATTGATGATCTGTTTCTGGACCCATTGAACATCGCGTGGTATTGTTCTTCTCGATCCTGATTGGAAGAATCTGCATATATGTGACGATGCATCTGACAAGGATGCAAAGCTGAGACAAAATAATTTCATAAAGAATCCCATCACCTTCTTATGCTCAGGTTGATATGTCATTGGAGACCAATCAGTTTGCTTTATAGTTCCCATGTTCATACATGTCGTGAGAGCCCTCATCATCGTTGGCGTCAATGATGTTGATATGAATTGTTTTCTGAGTTGCACCCTGCAATCAATTGTTTGGGGACGTTGGTAAGATTCGTGGCGTAGAAGATACTGTCGAGTGGGGTCGTGTCGAAATGAAATGTCAAAAATCAATTTCCAGCTCTTTTGTTTGGGTTTGTGTATTTCCCAAGAACTGTATCAAACGCTCCATTTGATAGCCTCTTGCGAGACACGATGACGATTCTATGGTCTCGATCATCATCCCCGGAAGGGTATATTGCACAAGTCAAAAAAATAGAATGGCAGTGATCAGGAAAGAAAACTGGAATCTTGAAGCCCTCTTTACCGATTGACCGTGAAGTCTCGCCATCGATCACAAGCATTAACCTTTCAATATCTGTCTTGAATGTGCGACAGGAGGAAGCAAGAGCCATGATTTCTTTTGCCTCCAAATAGTCCCAGATGATGGTAAAGATCATGCTAGGAAGCGATAAAAAGTCAACGTCCACGCTCATTGTGCAGCAAAATCAGTCATCGAGAACGAATTTTATGTGGGTTGTGGGTTGTATCTATCGGTGCCGACAGGTTTCCTGCATGTACTGACAGTAGCCTCCAGTCAGCTGTCCGATGACCAGTGGCAAGAACTCCTAGTCCCGCGAGTTCTGCTTCTGCAAAGTTGAACCCACGAGTGGAAATTTTCCTGGGTCTCATGTGCTCTCCTCGTAGCGGGAATTGACCTCTCACTGACATTTCCAATCGCACTACTGTTGCGCTCCTGCGGGATGATGAGAAACACTCCGAGTGTGTGACGGCGATCTCCCCAACTCAAACTTTTGCCCGAGATGTTCCAGCTTCCAAAGTACCAACCAACTTGAACAATTCTTGGTCCCGCAGGAACGCGGAATCCGTCCCTCATCTTCAACCTTCTCGGTGCTGCAGCTCCATGTGCTTCCTTCACTTTGTGCTGCATATATTTCTCTTTTTTCGGACCCCGAAGCGAATTCACGCTATTGAACGTACCGTTTGACAGTGATGATGAGAGAGAGTGGGATTGTCCCTCCTGTCGAGTTGACTCGAACGAGTCGATACGACTTGGTCAACCGCCACGAAACAAGTAGGAAGTCATTTACCAGTACATTCTTATGTTACCAGGTACTGTCAACGCCATAGACTTGAAATCCAAAGTATAGAGTAAGGAACTAAACGAGTTGACTCACCAGGCCAGGTTGTCGTCGCCCGTGTCGATACCTAGCTAGTACATATACCGCAGTAGAAAAGGTAACTGACATAGACAAAAAGACGCTTACATGGCCATGGCGACAAGTTATTGCCAATTTGACAACCGAGGCGCTTATGTTTCGCTGTAGAACAATTGTGAACCAGAAAAAATATTCGCCAATCCATTCGTCAACCAAACTCAGTAGGTTGAGATCTCCTCACACCAAATCCCGTGGTCTTTGTCCATCTCGCAACAGAACATTACAAATTTCAACGATGCATTGAAGGCCCTCGGGGGTCGAATCAAGTCTCTCCATGTCGAATGCCTCCTTCAATACTCTATACTGGTCTTCATCCCCTCGCATGAGTGCCAATACAGCCACGTGAAACAAGGCTATCGGCAATAAACAATAATGGAATGGCTGAGTATCTTCCTCAAGCAACAGTTGCATCCACGTCTCAAAATCGCGATTGTGGTCATCGAACGCTAAGTCTAATCGAACGTTAAGGCTCTGGAGCTCCATTCTGGTTGCATTGCCAGGCACAAAGTAAAGAAAACATGCCTCATACTCAGGGTTCACGTCGATGTGCTTATCACAACAATATTTTTTGCATGTGAAAACTTTGCCTTCGATTAAGTTTTCCACCTGATCCAGTCCGCTCATTTGCCGTTTCTGAAAAAAAACGACAAAGAGGGTAATTGGAGAATCAGTCTCTATAAATGCTCTTATCGAAAATCCAATAGTCTTGCGTGCCAGAGGGATACGAGCTATAAATTCGAGTTCATTCTTGAACACCGCGTCTTTATCTTCAAGTCCGTCCAAGCACCTACGATTACACCGTTTCCAAATGAATTTCTTATTCAAAGGTAACAGCGGTAACCGGCAAGTTTGAGAGTGTCGCTCCCCATCATTCCCTGCAAGATGCCAAGCATTGGGGTGCATTAGTTGATTCGAAAGTTCTTTAGTCAACAGGGGTAGCTTGATACAATCAATTGGTTCCTTTTGCTCCAATGTCTGTTCAAATAAGTTGAAGATCCGTCGTTTTACAAGCTGAATATCACTTCCCCGTGTTCTACTTGATCCAGATTCGAAGAATCGACGAATAGGTGATGACTCCTCGTCGCAGGATTCAAAACTGAAAATGAATAGTTGCATAAAAAGGTCCTTGACTCCGTCTTTTATCCCAAAAGCATCATCCATTGCGTACAAATCTGCTTTGTTGATAAGTCCCATGTTCAAGCAAGTTTTGAGAGCTCGCTGCATCGTTGTGGTCAATGCTCTTCTCATAAATTGCTTTCGTAGTTTGATGTAACAATAAATTCCTGGGTCACGCTGGCAACATTTGTACTGGAGGCAATATTCTTGGGAGGAATCATTCCGCAATGATATGTTAAACATCAATTTCCCTGGCTTTGGGCTAGGTTTTGTTTTTCCCAAACAACTGTATCAAATGCTCCATTGGATTCCCTCCTGCGAGAAAAGACAAGAATTTTATGGTCCCGACCATGCCTTGGGTATACTATCAATTTGCAAGTGAAAAAAATGGAATGGCAGTGATCAGGAAAGAAAACTGGAATCTTGAAGTTATTTTCATGTAGTAAACGTACAGCCAGGCCATTGACCATGAGCATAGACGTTTCAATATCTGCATGAAATGTGCGACAGGTAGAAGCAAGAGCCATGATTTCTTTTGCCTCCAAAAAGTCCCAGATGATGGTAATGATTGTGCTCGGAAGCGATAGCAAGTCCCCGTCAAGGCTCATTTCCATGCACAAGAGTCGTCTACGTATTTTTGTGTCTCGTTCCTTTCATCTCATGTATGGAAGCCTCTTTGGCCGTGGATGCCTTCCACGAACTCAGAGTCCCGCACGTCTTGCTCCTACACAAGGAAATTTCCTGGTTCTTCCCACAGTACGGTAGCTTGCAGGAAAGGTGGAGAGACATTCCTTCTCAAGTTTTCATGGGATGGGGAATACTCCGAGTATACCACCAACTCAAATCTCGGAACACTTTCCAGTGTGTTGAAACCCCCCTTGGTTGAACTATTCTTGCCAGCCCAAGACTTTCTTCCCGTTTCCGACTCACGCCATGGAACGAGAACAACGCGATGCGGAAAGCTAAGGTAGTAGTAAGCGTCAATACAGGTTCGACACTGTTCATCGTTCATCAAGTTCTAGTAGGATGACCATCGTCATGCCATGCAGCACCGAACAAGCCTCCGTTTTGGAGTTGAATGCATGCCTTGGTTGCATTCCAAATCCATGTTGACCGTTCGCTCACAGGAGAAAACGTAACTACAAGGTATAGGATGGCATCTTGCGAAATGAAAAAAACAAACCAGTGCCCAGTATTTGTGGTGTCCATGTGAACTTGAAATGTGAAATGCCGACTCTCACACCGTCGATGGCTCTACATTAAAATGTTGAACAGACGTGGGATACTGAATATTCCGAGTACACATGGGTATGCCCCCAACCAACGTAAACCATCATCGCATAGACCAGGTCCACAATAACATTGATGGCAATATTTGGACATGCGATTGCAAAAAGCCCCTTCTTTGAACGTTGCATCGACGGGATCACACTCTGGTACTGGGAATCCATTATTTCTTGTCGCTCTTGCCCGTGTTTGCTACTCCAGATGCTTCAATCATCCTTTGCTGTGTTGTCCGAGCCAAACAAGTTCGACGTAATGACACGATGCAGCAACGCAAGAGCGGAATTGGAGTTGAGCGAACGAACACATGTCCCAACGGTGCATGTTCGAGGGACAGCATCACCACTTGATGTATTATGATTGTTCGTCTCCGCAGCTCTTTCATGTCTAACAAGCTCCGTTTCAGAGAGAGAGAGGAATCAGTTCTGTTGTACCAATAAGATGAGAACATGAAGATTGAGCGTGTGTGAGAGTGAGTGAGTTGACAGTGAGTGGTGTGACGATGATTGCAAGTTGACTCAAATGAGTCGTGTAGTTGTACTTGGACGCTAAAAACATAAGTAACTGGAAGGATTTGTGGTCCTTTTCACAATCTGGATCCGTGTGCGAACATCCGAGGTATGTCGGACAATAAGAAATGAAAGAACAGGTTGCATCAGCATTATCAATGTGGTTTCAACTGGACCAAGAAATGAAGGCTTATAATTGTACCTGGTAAACGGTAAACTTGTTCCTGCCGCCGGAGTGATGAACTCTTAACCCGGATTTTGTTGTTTGACTATTTGTCACGCCAGCACCGTTACCAGGTACATGAACCAGGTACCATGTACTAGTAAATGAAAAATGCAAGTGCTTTGGGAGCTTTTGATGAGAAGGCCTTTACAATTACCGGTAGTACTCAATTTTGCAATCAAGACGGAACGATACAAAAATCCATTTTCATCAAACAGTGAAATACGGTAAAAAGGATGCTCCATCACAGCCTGTTCCTGGTCTACATTTTTGCATCGTTGCACTTTGTCATCTCGGCGTTCATTGGACCATCACCTACCAAAGCACCCGTGAATCCAACACCAGCTCCAGTCAATCCCACACCAGCGCCTGTGAACCCAACACCGGCTCCTGTCAATCCCACACCAGCGCCAGTGAGCCCGACACCAGCTCCAGTCAATCCCACACCAGCGCCAGTGAGCCCGACACCAGCGCCAGTGAACCCGACATCAGCTCCTGTCACTCCCACACAAGCAGCCATGAATCCGCCAGCAGCTCCTGTCAAACCCACACAAGCACCCGTGAACTCGACATCAGCTCCTGTCCATGCCCCACGAGCACCAGGTGCATACCCGTCGCGAGTTCAAGTGGTCAATCCTACCAAAGCACCGTTGAAAGCGACTCCAGCAACTCGAAGTCGCAAGAAAGGGAAGGGGACTCCAACGAAAAGTCGCAAGAAAGGGAAGAAAGAAAAAAAGGGTGGTGCTAAAGTTCGTCTGCGTTGATAAGCAGGTTGGGTTGATCAATATATTATTTGAATCGGTTGCCAGATGCTGATATAGTTTGGATATTGATCAATCTTTCCATTTTGCAGTATGATCTTATGTCCAGTTAGGGTCCTGAACTACAAGTGTAAATACAAAAAACTACCCACTTGTTCAACGGCTATCTTTGTATTACCTACCGCCGACACAAGTACGCAAGTATATAATTCGGAGGTTCATTGTCCTGAAATCAAAGGGAGCTGCTATTGCATATACTTTAAAGATGATCATGCCCAAAGAATAAATATCACAGGTAGTCGTGTACAGCGATCGACGTCGCAAGTTCTCGGAAGCCTTGGAAAATTGTGTTCCTTACAGGATACTGCGCTGTTGGTTGGATTTGAAATGACAGAATCCGAAATCGGTGACTTGCGGCACGGAAGCGTGAATCGACCAATATTCTTGGGCCTCAAATCCCCATGGAGGATGGGTAGTTTTGAGGGATGAAGGAATTGAGTTCCTTGGACAATATCACGCATGACTTGGCTGCAAGGCAATCTCTCCACGAAGGTACATGGTCTCATCGTTTAGCTTATAGTGAAGAGATCCTCTAAGCACAAGCGAGTGATCAACCAATGATTGTGAGCAACACACCCGTCCAAGCAGCAACACTGTCGTCTCTTTTGATTACTTACCCAACTAGCTTTGCTACGAAGGGAGAATCTCACGGCACGGCCGAAACAAGAAAGAACAAGGTACCCAACTGAAGCAGTAACAATGGAATCAATTAAATCACTTTTTCATAAGGACATGGAGAATAAACGTGAGGATTGTTAGGTGGACATATCATAACCGGAGAATGCTTTCCTCATTTACCTTGTTGTGTGGTTAAAGTCCTCTACCACTTGTTGCCTACGTTCAAGAGGGACATGGTGTGGGATGGTGTTTGCTTAATGGAGCAAAAACTGGGTGAAGTACTTCTTGGGCACTGCAAAAATCTTGAATAATCGTGTTGGCATAAATCGACGATGGATCCTCCTTATCATCAGCAAGGCTACACGGTATCTCCAAGTAATGATACCTGAGTGTTCTTGCTACGTCTGGATAGATATTGCCACGTTGACCCTCCCGAATGATCTGGACAATAGTCACATTACGATTTATCATCGGGGTATCTCTGTTTTGTGATGAGTTTAGCCATACCATATTTGTGAGCCCAGCACCATGACCCCCTATCAAACCATGGGCACCCCCAAACAAGTGGCGGTAGTCAGATAGTTTCATGTTGGCCAAAGTCGATTCATTGACGATTTGGAAATCTATCTCTGGGTAGCTTTCTTGAAGGAAACTTATGAACCGTAATAAGTTGAGAACAATCCTTGTCTTTTCTCGTTGCAAGACAACAAATGTGGGTTTTGAGAAGGAGCAGCAAAATTTTTCTGTTTGGTCAAGAAGTTCGGTCTGTAGCGGTCCAAGTAGAGCCGGTTGATGAACAGGAGGAAATAAAATCAATGAAATACCTTTGACTTTTTTGTATTCCTTGTAACAAGAAGGTCGGTTTGGAGGACAAAGAAGCAGGTCCAGGTAGGGTTTGTGAAACGACATTGATGTAGGCACCATCAGATCCATTCCTCTCCGGCTGACGGCATTCTTGATGTACTTGGGTGTGCTGACGAGACGAGCCATCAATTCGGCAACGAAATGGTAATATGTAACGTCGTGATTGTGTTTGAGTAGGAGCACGGGTTCACTTGTTGTGCCCGCGATGACACTGGCTGGCAACTGGATTGACTCCCCAGAACTCCAATTCTTTAGTTTCCAATCGGAGAGGCAGCATCCTCCGCTTAGATCATAGACAATACCATGGACGGGATTGAACGCTACGCCTCTTGGATCAATTACAAAAGAATCTTTAACAGCAAGCGTGGCGGTATGAGGCGTACAGTTTCTGGTACAGTTCAAAGTGTGGTCGATGGTGCAAGTTTTGTCTTGGTCACATAAAAAGGCGGTAGATCCGTGCATCAAGCACTTGGAGTGTGCTTCTTCTAGGGACCATGCGTAGCAATGTGGCAATTCGTCTCGATTGTTCACAACTCGGAGAACAGTACCATTTCCGACGCGGATGAACATGGTGGAGTTCATGCTTGAGCCATGTGACGTAATGTTGGAGTCAGAGCCGAAATTCGCTGGTTTCTGCAACGGGAACGCTTCCCGGAGAGTTTCTCCCGTTGGGGAAAATTCATTGGGAAAACCAACCCCAATCTCAACAATGGAAATATTTTCACCACGATCAACATGTGTATTGCTCGCTCCCGTTTCCACTGTACTTGTACCTTCCATCACATTAATAGTAGAATCGGGGAGAACATCATGATCAGAGTTATCAGGAGCTTTTGTACCCTTGCTATAATCCAAAACTCGAAAAACAGCTGGAATCCTACACTTCTTGATATTGAAAATAAAGATGGCAGACGTTGCAACTAATGCTATGAACAATTTTCTCCTGTGTACTTTGTATCGTTTGACCATGGTCAAAGATACGCCCATGTTACCATTAAACTGGAAAGTGGACACTTTGTGCTCTAATCGCGAAACGCTTGCGAGAACCTCCAGGGTCGTATGGGTGCCGGCCAACGGACGCAATGCTGCTATTTACAGGGTTGCCTTGGTCGCATGAAGACTTGAGACGATTGTTCCTTTAAAAGCACGAAGATTCTGTGTTGTGTTCTCGGATAACATTTCCGTTGGCCCCTCTCGGTCACGTGTGACTTCGCCAACCCCACTGTGATGACACGTATTTAACCCGTACCTGGTACCTGGCATACCATGTACCTGGTACCTGGCATACCATGTACCTGGTACTAGGTACTACGCCCTTCATTTCTTAAAATGTGAAAATGGAAAAGTTGATATCTATTTGAGTATGTAACAATGCTACCTAAGAAGAATGCAATGTGCTCCCCGATTCGTGACTCATGGGTATTTGGACAAGTCAAGTCCCGTTATCCTCCGCTGTCCAAATTCAGTATATATGGTTTGCGGCATGGTCGCCCACCCCTCCGGAAACGACGCCCCCCCTTGAAGTGCATGTACGTTCCCCCTGGTTCGAGTTCTCGTAATTCCCAACCTCGCGTACAAGTACCCGGTATCCATGTACTACGAAGTACGGTAGATGTACCTGGTATCCTTCATACAAACACTCTCGGTATCCATTTCACAGTCTTTGTTTGCCATGGTGGTGGTAGCACCTAAAGATTTGCGAGATTAAGAACGTCAACATGATTTTCCTTTGCTCGGTTTACTTGACACTTCTGCTGTTGGTTCCTCGTTTAGGTCTATCTTGGAATGTGGACGTATCTCGTCAGCATGTTGTGACACGGCGCAAGTATTTTTTGATGATTCCGTTGTTGACCTTGTCGCGATTGTGACATTCTAATCGCCGATGGTATTTTCTCTTTACTTTCAATGAAAGAATGCAACATAACCACACTCTCACTAGCCCCAACAAGGTCGCCTTCGTCGAAGGACTCTGCGAGACCATCAACTTCACCCTCTAACCGTTCAGAATCACCAGCGTACGTGAACACTTCGTCCACTACGGGGGGCGAGAGCGCATACGCGGCGCTTCCAAAATGTATCGAAGAGAAGCAGTTGTTCCACTGTAATAATGAAACAGTATCGAGCTTCTTTGCTAACAGGCACCATATCCTTGGCGTCTCTGATACGTCAGAGCTCACGAGGGAGGAGGTGTTGATGTTAGCTGGCCTCCGTGACGGCGAAGTCGCTACCATAGGGGACGTGGAGCTGTCACGGATTGAACCACATTCTGAGCACGACCACGAAGGGGGAAGTCTACAGCTGAACAAATGTCGTAACAGCATCACAACAACCTGTTGGAATTACGAGAACTCAAACCAGGGACCTTATACCACGCACATGCAAGTTTGGTTCCCAGGGGAGGCGTCATTTTCGGAAGGCTGGGCGACCAACACTCAAACCACACTGAATTTGAACAGCGGACAAATTTCGCGGGTTTGGCACCGTTGCCAAGCCACGAATTTTGCTCGGTACAAACGCTTGTCGGTCCAGCCTTCACGATCAGATCCTTTTTATACGGACCAATATGGAAAGGTCGAAGTGTGGCAGAAAAAGCAGTATTTGTGCTGTGGTTTAAACGTTCTCTGTTTCTCAGATTGGTAACATTTTTGTGTTACAGAATACATGTGTGTGTGGTGGGTGCGGTAACAATGCTCCTCGACTCAGCCGATGAAGGCTGATTAGCTTGTTAATGTTTCTCCTTTGTGCACTCGTGCTGGTAAAGGGAATAGTTCATACTAATATGAACAACAGTTAGCAGGGTAACAACACTATATCTATGTCGTTAATGATAGCTACAAAAAGTATGCTACTACACACAACCTTCACACGCGGGGCATTCCCAGAATTCAGAATCGACTGTTATCGGCTGACCAAATCCCATTGCACCATGCCTCTACTATCACCCATTTTCGTCCTGCTTCAACTTTCTACCGGCTTTGCACATTGACTTGCCTTCATATGCTACCGGTAGGTACCGGGTGCATGGCCCTTGGGTCACTGTGTCATGAAGCAGTCTTCCTCCTCCCCTCCGCCACCACATAGTGAATTTTAGTATGCGTAAAGCAATCCAACTGACTTTTATTTGTTGTTATGAGTTTTCCTTCTGCTGGATCCCACTTGATTTTGTTTTCAAGTCATGACAACATGACGTACAATCTAGAGTAGTTTTGACTCAACATCAACAGTAAGATCCTTGACGATGGTGTGTGTCTAGTTTTTAGGGGTGTGCAAGTACCTGGTACTTGTATTTCGTATGTTTGGCACCGGGGTAGTCTTTGACTCATCGGACTGAGCCCATCCTGTGATTATTGAATTTCGAGCTGTCCAATGGTCCCATCCATTTGAACTTTTCGAGGCGAGGATTCATATTGTGTGTGAACTTGAATGAAATGATCTTGCTCGGAATCAACCGAGGCCTGACTAATCACAGTGTCATGAGTGCGATGTGAGACACAGAGACTATCGGTACAAGCCGTTGATGACTCTTTGGCATCTTGATCGGAAAAATGCTTCGACAACGTCTGTGTTGGTGAAATGTCTAACGGATCGTTTTCCTCTTCGTCAAGATTGATGGCGTTATCCATAGCTTCTGGATGACTGATTCCGTTAGTAGGAATATTGTCACCTCCCACCCAAAAAGTTTTCATCTTTCCCTTGCCCTTGATGTGGGTGATTCCTCGCAGTGTCAAGGGAATTTCAGGAGCTTGGGCTTGCAAGAGTTGGGCAGCAGTAAATGTGCAGTGGATTTTGCCTGGCATAGAGTTTG
>SWEM01000684.1:0-14923 GCA_019593585.1 Nitzschia palea | reverse complement strand
GCCGACGCTTGGTAGTGGATAATCCAAGGGAGTCGTTCCAGTGTCTCAGTATAGGGTGCCGGAATAGCTGGATTGCTTCTTCTGGCTGTTCTGCTGGTAGTGGCGTAGGCAAAAGCCAAGGGAAGATGAAACAAGTCAGCACTGGATGCTATAGGACTCGGGGTAGTGGAAAACGACGGAAACGAAGGATTCATGATCTCCCAATCAAAAGCATCGATCAAATGATGAACAAAACAAAGGAATGACTATATGTAGAGTTTGTTGACTTGGGTCTAGGCCAACTTGTCCATGCATGACAAACTGGTGAGTCTGTGACGATGGTACAAGTCGTATCACTCCTCCATCAGTTGGGAGAAAAGTTTCTCGTCTTGCCTTCCCATCGTCGTTCGATTTTCGAAGTTGAAGTAGCTTCTTCTTAGTCAAAGGAGTCGAAGCACAAGAAAACGGTCAATGTATAGGTCTTTCGTAATCACTCTACGTGTTACTGTAGAACCGCTGTAGAACTTGGTACATGTCGCACAGCCCGGTATGCCGGTGCATTCGGCAATCTTTCTCTATGAGTGTGAACACTCACCTAATTGTGAGTGGGTTCGAGGCCACCGCCTCGATACCCCGCTACAGAAATCTATGGCTTTGTGACGCGAAGTGGTTTGAGTTGATGCAATATCATGTTCGGGAAATGAAAGACATCGAAGGTCTAGCTAACACCACTTTCCATCTTTATTCGAGCTGTGAATCGCCACAATCGCCACTACAGGAATACCATGGACGTTTTCACACTGGGTGAGAACACCACCGGTGTGTTTCACATGTCGTTCACCATGCCATGTCCGATGCAAGAAACAAGGCGAAGAGTTCATTTCTACTATGTTACAAAGAAGGGAACAACGGTGACCCGGCCAACAGAGGTTGGCCTGAAGTTCACAGAAATCCATTCTCAGACAATTGTTCCTCTTGGTCCTCCCTTGGCTCAAAATACCACGGCTACAACGACAACGACAACGGCTACTTCCATCATACCCACAAGTGACGAGCCACATCCATCAAAACGAGCACGAGTTGAGCCTTCAGTGGAAAGCGAGAGCGATCTTGTATATTATTGGAAGAGTCCAGGAGCTGCCAAGCTTTTTCTTGGAATTGGCTGATGGGAGTCTCAAAAGGAAACAGCCAGGACCGGGGGGAGGCAGCAAGCGCAAGGCAAATTGGTGGTGAGGACACATTCGATATCGTCGACATTGAAGAAACCATGGCCGATCAGATTTGGGTGCTGAAAAGTGTCCAGCAAGAAGTTGATGGCTGGAAGAAGATTGTCTACACTCATGATGTCCATGATGCTTGCTCACCTTCTGATGTCTTTATTCTCTGGCAGAAAGTCTCTCTCTTAGTCGGGCATATGAGCTGGCACTTGATAAGATGCCTTTTGTTACATGGAACGACTGCTGTGAGCAGGCCATTGATGAACTATCAGTGTTTGGGTTTTCACTGGCAACTAATAGCCGTACAATTGCTACTTGGAATCAATCATTTCGTAAATTTGCCTTATTTCCTCACCCAAATCCACTTGTTGCATCCGGTCTTTCAGTGGAAAACCCAGTATTTTCCAACTTCCCTGAGGCAAAACAAAAGCTGATTGCTTTTGCGCAGGAGAATCTTGACACTCTTTCAGTCGACTCATTGCATGCATTCGTCATCGATCAGCTGATTCCTTTCCTTATTTCAAGAGTTTCAGACGACGACAACGATCCTACGAAGAGAATCATTCAACGGTGGCAAGCAAAACTGCCTTCACCGGTAACAGCGTGGCGTTGGTTACGTTCTTGTGGGTTTTTGTACAACGTGGCAAAGAATCCTTTTACGTTGACGGCCATGAAAGGGCCGAGAATAAAATACATCGAAGACAATTCGTTAGCAACTTTTTAACAAAATGGGAGCCAAGATGTCACCGGTGGATACTAATTCCTGTACAGGATCTCCCTGCCATGGAGTTGAGTGTGGAGAGTATCCGTGGTGGATATTTCTACAACGTTGATGGAAAGGAAATGGTGGAGTGTCACGTCGACAACAACAAAATCTTTATGGAAAGGGCAAATGGAGCGACACAGTTTGGGGGTTGGCTCAGTGTCTGAAGAGAGTTGACACTGAAGCCATTGATAATTTGGGGACAGGACGAATGTGCATTTCAACAGCACCAATACAGCCTGAAGCAGTGGGTCGGGCCCGATGGGACTCGAGCAATCTTACTGAAGTCAGACGGATACCTGATGATGGTGTCTGCATTCCAGTCAAGGGACTTGGGCTTTGCATGGCAGTTGAGTGCTGAGGAGTTAGAGTTGGTGAACAACTCTAGACTCAATGTACCATACATTGACAAGGAAGCTGCTGTAGAAATAACTGGTAAAGCTACAAAAGACCGGTTGATATCTACTCCTTTTATAAGACTCTTTGATCCAGGACAATCTCTTGACAGGTACTGGTCTTACAGTCACATGGCTATCCAAACTGCTGAAGACTGTGTGGACTGTCTCAAGATCCTGCTGCCAGGTTTTGATCACCTGTTGCTTTTTGACTACTCAAGTGGTCATAGTAAAAAAAGAGTCAATGGATTGGATGCTAATGCCATGTCTAAAAAATATGGAGGTACTCAATCAAGACTTAGGGATGCACCTATATACCAAGAGGAAGGGATCCTTGGTCCCTTTCCCCGGAAGGTCTCAGTCAGTGATGTGCAGGAAATGGTCTTCTGTGAAACAGATGATGGCCAGTTCTGGTTGAATCCGACCAAAAGAATGGCCAAAAAGTTTGATACCACAAGAGCAAATACAGAGGAGACTCGCAAGAAGACCAAGGCAGCGCTCTATGATGAATTGAAGGCAATAGGAGTGACCTTCCCGAGGTATAAGAACAAAATCACAAAAGCTGCCTTGAAAGACCTTGCAGTTGCAAATAATATCCCGGTGTCTGTCACAGCTGGGAAAGTAGATGAAGGATGGGTTGGGAAAGCAAAGGGAATGTTCCAAGTACTGTGGGAACGAGGGTGGATTGATGAGGTGCGATGGAAGGATTATCGACTTGTTGCAAGGGACCCTGATGACGATGACGGAATAATTGAGTCCTTGTCACTGAAATTTCTCATGGAGACCTGCCATGACTTCCTTAATGAAGTCACTCTGCAGTATGCACGCATTGGTACGCCCTTTGATAAGGGTGGAGGACATAGATATGTCCCAACGGTACCTACAGGTAGTAGGTATGATAGCAATACATCCCTTGGTAGGGATGGTGGACATATGTAGTGTCCCATCATAGCTACAGATGGTAGGTACCATGTAGCAGAACAATATTCTATACTCGTACCTGTGGACGATAGGTACGATGTATGTACAAGTAGTCCTGCATGGACATACCCTCATGAAGTGTACTGAGTGCACGAAGGCTACAGGAATGTACCAAGGGCACGAGAGGCTACACAAATGTACTAGGGCTACATGAGCCTACAGGAGGGAGAAGACTCCATCCATCAGGAAATAGTCAGTCTAAATTAGCAATCATAATTTTTCAATTGCAACTATGTCTACGCTTAGTGCATTTTGATCAAAACCTTTGCGCGTTGCAAAACAAAACCTCAATGGGTGACAATGAAGTTGTCCCCATCAGTGCCGTCGGAGACGCACTGTTATATCGCGGTGATACCGCTTAGCCTGTAGGGCTTAACCTTTTTAAAACCAAAATTATCTTTTGACAATGATATTGTCTTTCAAATTGAAGTCGTCGTAGACGCATTTATCGCGGTGAACCCGCTATTTTCTACTCGTTGCCCGGAGGGCTTTTAGAGAACCTAGCGGTGATACCGCTTCTCCTGGAAATAGGTGCCTGGATAGGCTAAACTCTACTAGCGATGATATCGTTACTACGTTCAACACTGTACTGAAAGTACGTACAAAGAATTTTTTATACCAGAAACTGTGGCCGAAACGGTCAATTATATCGTTATTACGCGAAATCTAGTACGGAAAGTACGTGCCAGGAATGGTACCGTTCAAAATACGCAGTGGCCGAAACGGTCTTTTACTACGGCCATCACATACTGTGAAAACTGCCTGATATGGCCCTTGAGTTCCTCCATGGAGGAGGGCTATTCAAAATCAAGAGCGGCTATATCTAGCTGGGGATAAAGCTTGCGGTGAACCGCTTAAAAATATTTATTGAATTTCTACTGTTGAAGGCAGTTTCCTCCCACAAAGTAAAACACTGGACAAAGTGTGCGGTGATCCGCTTTCAAAACACGTCTCGAAGCGCTATGGTCACAAGCGATATGCTTCTTCGTTATGTAAAACTGAATCGCGTGGCTGAGAGCCGCTTTCAAACCACTTATCGAATTTCTACCGACGGTGGCGATTTTCTTCTGAAGCGAGCGAACAGGAAGTTGGCGACGAAACGAGACATAAGCGAGTTGAAGTTGTTTCCTTTTCTACCACCAAGTACCATCGACGTGACATATGGAGCGAGAACCACTACGAACAAGCAAGATTGCCGATCTTGAAGTACAACGAAATTCCTGTTTAGTGCTAGCTGCGGAATCTACGCCCCGATTGGATCAACCAAGGTGTCTCAAGAACAACCGCGAATCGATGGGGGCAACCCGATGGGCTCTGCCGTAAAAATACATGGCCATTTTGGGCAATAGTTGGAGCGGAAGCTCTTGAGGGCGGTCCTGAAGTGGGACTTGCTAACGACAGTTGAAACTGTCATCCTAATAAATAAATTCGGCGAACGCCGTATAATTTGGGTCCAGGACTGGGCCTATCTTTCTATTGAAAGTGACACATGCGACAGTTGAAACTGTCAGCGTAAATCAAATACTTATTACCGGCGAATGCCGATGGTCCAATTTTGGATTTATCTGTTGATACAAAATGGTCCCGATGGGACATCAACAACCGGCGAAGCCATATTCTTTTGGTCCAGGATTGGGCTTCTCTTTTTAATTGAAAACGACATACGAGACAGGGAAACTGTCACTGTACCGGTAGTATAAATGCTATTTATCGGCAACTGCCGTTGGTCCAGACTTGGACTTGAGTTTTAATATTCACATGATCCCGATGGGATATCGCTAACGAGAAAGCTCAAAGTTGGCATTACGCCACATTTCCTTCAACTAACGAACGTTAATAACAAGAATTCACAGAACAACCGATAGGTAATACATAATTAATGGTAAAAACTACTTCGGTCGCCGACCGAAAGTTTCCACTATAAAGGGTGCACACGACGTGTGGCCGACTCTAAACAAAACCATTGAAGTATTGCGTGAACGCAATTAACGGTGGGATGCGACACGACACACAGGACGTAGTCCTTCAAGCAACGACAATTTAAATCCAAGACCAGCACGAGCTTACTGCGTGATAAAATCATAACAAAAAACGTTGTAAAACGAGTGCCAGCAAAGCCAAATTATCGTGGCATGAAATGCCGTATGCGCCACTAAGGACGTAGTCCTTCAAAGTCCGAATACAAATTACATAAGGTCGTAGCCACTTCCAGCACTTCCGGATATAACACAACAGTGTATGGGAAACCGTTGAAACCGGTCCAAACGAGATCCAGGGCGTGAAGGCAGCTACAACAACCAATCATTTTTGGCTGTTGATGGACTGAGACGTGTTTCAGACGCTGTAATTAAAATAGTTTTTGTTAAATGAAGTCTCTTCACTTAAAGAGTCAGTAGGACAAGGATGCATACAAAACTCCAGTGTCGGACTGGCTTGCTCCTGCTCCCCTTGGCAAACCTCGGACAAACTGTGCCAAACGTATTGGTAGGAATCTTCACTTCTGCAAACCTGGAATTCCTTTATGTGTACCCTTGTGAAGGATAACCCCTTATAACCCGTGGACGTGCTAATAATGATGTTTCCACATTGACTCGATTGCAAGCAAGCGAATGTTTTGACTGTTAGTCGACCGTACTTTGCTTCATAGTAGTACAACGGCCTTGCTTCTGGTGCTTGTCATCAGGATCTTTTGCAAGAGTCCAAACTTTGTCGCCATTTTTCATTGCTGGTCGGCATCCCAATCCCAACAATCAACCATTGCTTTCAATTTTGTTGCCGCTTTTGTGGCTGGTTTAATGTTAATGAGCATTTTTGGCATTCCTACCCACCAAAATGAACTCAAAGTCAAGACCAGATGAAGCCAGCACCAAAAAGAAAGCGGTTGTGAATCCGTATCTCATCCGGATGCCAACACCCCATCGTGTTCGATTTACACAACAACCTTTCGTGATGGGTCTCAAGAGTCAACAACGAGTTGGTGCTGTGAAGGCATCTAAGCGTTTTGGCTCATCAAGAAACAAGACGACACCGAAGAAGAAAACCGCCATTCGCAAAAATAGTCTCGGTGTATCGTCGGGTTTATTGTTTGACGGTGTATTCTTTGATCCAAAACGTCACTGTGTTGTTTGTCGTGCTGTTTCACTTGGATGTGCCAAACCCCATCGATCACATCATGAGCGTTGTAACCGGAATAAAACAACAAAAGGACGGGTTCTTGAAAACAAGTTTCTTGTGGAAACTGTGTCTCCCGGTAATTCTGATGTTGCAAGAAAGAACCAGTCATCCTCAGTACCAACAACTACAGAAGTACCCATTGTCGTTGCTACCACAGGAGTGGTACCCACATCACAAATTCAAACATTGATGCAGGGAACAAGAAGTGGAAATCAAAAAGTGTTGAACAAAAATGTTCTACAGGCTATTGAACCATCAATTGGTCAAATTCTAAGGAATGCACTGCAAGATCAATATGCCATCTTGCTTGACAAAACTTCAGAGAAGAATGAAAAACTCACCAGCTTGCTTACCAGCTCAAACAAGATGCTCCCAACTCCAATTGCTCTGCTTTTTGCCCACATCACAGATTGTACACAGATCAGTCGCCGATCAAAACAGGGTACACTTATATTGGAAAATACGTCGACTCTCCGATATGCTGAGTCATTATCGCAGAGGTACAAGTTTTTCCCACCTGCTACCTGCATCTTCACATTTCCAACTGATCCAAGTCCTCACCCTTTTCCTCCTTATCATGCAATTGAGGGAATGTCAATATTTTCATTGGATTGGGAGTCCATGTTCCCCGACATTGCATTGCCGGTGTGCATGGAGATTGGCTGCAATGGAAAACTTTCTCGTGACAGGACTAACTTTTCTAAAAACAAGTCTCTATTCCCAGTTTTTCTTCCTGGAGGTCTAGCCATGTGGGGAAGTGTGATGGTCTATAAGTGTGAAAAGTGCAACGCCTCATTCAACGCGAATGATGGATGTTTCCTTTCCCGACTGGACGACCACATTGCTTCCGCATACCCCGTCGAGCCACGTTACGCTTTAGTGAACTATCGCTTCCACTTGTCAATCTGTGTGACTGAAGACTTGGAAGCTACAATGCTAACCAATGGTAGTGGAGACTCCTTTTCAAAAAAAATGCACCTTTCACAATGCAATGCATACAAACGAATCATAAAAACATATGCTTCAAAGGCCATGATTTCACGATTGAATGGTGGCAATCCTAGTGAATGGACATTATTGTTTGAAGAATGGAATGGAAAATTTGTTCCAAGTGGTACACAGCTTCGTTCCTACTATCTTGATGGAGAGAAGTCTCCACTGACATCCTACGGGTATAGTCACTATGAACGATATCGGCGAGAGTTACAGCAGGTTGGAAAAGACAAGATTTACAAAGCAGCGGCTATTGATTGGACATTCCAAGTTCTCAAAACGTATGTTTCTCTAGCTGGAGCAAAAGCTTGCTTCACGTGCAAGACATCCGATGGACAGATAGCCGGCATTGCTATTGTCCGAAGTACAGCTGTGGCAGAAATTTCTCATTTCTTGATTCAACTTATTTCAAAACGATCAATGCAAGTCCAGGTGCTCTACACTGACCTTTGGCCAGCTGGGGAAGCATTCTGGAAGAATATATTTGGTCCATTAATGATAGGCCGGCTCGGGCTATTTCATGCAATGAAACGAATTACCGACACATTTCGAAAAGCTATTGACCGTGATTTTTTCCAATCGGGAATGAACGACCTTAAGAAATGTTTCTATTCCTACGATTCCGACGACTTGAGTAAATTATACAGTGTGTTAAAGAGTGGCTTGATGAGCCAACAGGGTTACAAATACTCTGACGATGAGGTTCAGCATATGGAGAATTCCCGGTACTGGTCCAAGAGGTATGGAAAATACTTGAGAAAAGTTACTCATCCTGGTCCCTACATCGAACAGAAGCTGTTAAACTTCATTACTAACTGGAAAGGTGCTAAGGACGAGAAATCAAGGAAACTTTTTACCCAGGATACAGAAACAACAATCCGACTTCAGCTCAAAAATATTGTGCATGTGTCGGACCCACCTGGAATGACCATGTACAAGGAAGTACCTGCGGGACCTCGGAGTAAACATGGCATGAGTGAATGGCAGTCACTCAGGATGGAATCTCAACTTGAAAAAAGTCATCATCTGATGGCTCACTATGGGAATACGGGTATGGCAACAAATCTGGCCGATGCTCTCATTCTTCGAGGAGTTACTGAAACAAACACCAAAATTCGTTTCAAGAATTTGAAGAAAAATGCTGCAGTACCAGTTCACTTAGAAGATACTCCATTTTACTGGGATAATTCAGAGCTTGCATACATCAACGATAGATTGAAGCAAGCATCGCTGGAGCCTGTCTTTTTGGGTGTGGAAGATTTACCACCAGATAACGGGGAAGTGTTCCTGTCCGAGTATTTTTTGCAGCAACGTGATCGCTACCAAGTTTATTCCACAGTTTTTGATTCAAGGAACAACAAATGTAATTGTCCGGACTGTGCTGGCATTACCTTTCCATTGCTACCTTCAACTGAGCCGATAACTGATTGTCCATCAATACCAATTCCATTCAATCTTCGACCGATTCCTGTGACAGCGATACCAAGTCCATTCAATCTTCGACCGATTCCTGTGGCAGCGGTTGCAAAAGGTATTCCAGTACCAACAGTTGCACAGGTTGGTTGTAATGTTCCACCAATTATAACTCCGCGTCCAGCAATACCCACACAACCTGGTGGTCCACCAATTATAACTCAACATCCAGCAATACCCATACACCTTGGTATGGAAATCTGTCACTTTCCACGACATGGAAATACAACCACTATGAATCCACCCTTTTTTGTTGCAACCAACTACTTTGGTCACTTTCCCCATACTAATTCACCTCCTCAATGTTGTTGTCCATACCCCCCTTACTATTGTCCCGCCAGACTGGCATGGATAGCCCAGTGCGGACCAACTTTTCGGCCAGACTCCCCCATTGCACAATCGTGGCTGCCCAGCCTGGCGTCCAAGGGGACCAGTAACCTCTCCATTTTTGCATTTGAGTACAAATAATCGTTGATTCGTAATGAATTGTAGAATTGATAAAAATAAAAATACTGGGAACAAGGCTGATCGTCGACTTTGTCATCGTGGTTGTCATTGGTGTTGATTTTGTATATCGTGAACAAATAACAATTTGTCCAATTGACGTACTTTCTACAGAAAAAACCTGGTACTCCAAAAAGGTGTAGGCCATCCGTACAACCAGGTACCCGCTATGTTCCGGTTGTTAACCGACCGTTATATATCCCGTTGTTCAAAAATGGCATTCATTTGCGGGTGAGACCAGGTTTGATGGAGTGACAAACGAATGTGAAAATTGCGATTGCTAAAAATCAACATGCCAAGAACGAATTTCACCTATGGTGACAAGCTCCACATTCTAGCACACATGGAAGAATGGAAAGGAAACGGTGAAACTTTTGAAAGCATCGCTAAAAGTATTAATTTGTCCGAACGTACGCTGCGCAATTGGACAAAACAGAAGTCTATGAATCAAAAGACTGAGAATGGTTCCCGCAATTTTGTGGAAATCAAGGGTGAGCTATTGACGTGGCTCGTTGTGGACATGAGAGAACAGGGAAGTGTGCCAGTGAGCACTATTATTTTAAAGGCATCTGACCTATCACCGTTGTTTCGCAAGAGACGATGGTCCTCAAAATACAAATGCATTGTTCGATTCCTACAGAAGAACCACCATGTGTCTGTAACTAAGCAAGAAGCAAAACCACAAGCGGAGCTTCTGGTTCCTGTACCGCCAGTACCTTCCACCACCAGTAACAACAATCAACGTGATCGCACTTGCAAAAAAGTGTTCGATGCAAAACAAAATGAAAATGACAAGGTGCCGATCCTACCTCCAGATCGAATGAAAAATGGAAAAATGGAATCTTTGGAAGAAGCATGGGATCAATATTCAAAATGCAGAGATAGGAATCGGAGGAAGCGTAATAGATATGCCCCAGGAGCCTTGTACAGAGATATCTTTCCTGACAGATTTGTCTTGCTGGATCATGGAGTTATTGGAGACTTTGATATCAAAATCGAGTACACAACACCCTCAAAGGCATTGGATACTACATGGGTGAAAGTTCGCTCGGCATATGACGATACAAATTATCTTTGTTCACTCTTGGCTGTGGATAAGAAACTTAATCTGAGACAGGGTACAATTCGGCGTGATCGAGGAGATGTCGGCCGTATGTGGCAGGTTGGTGTGAAGAACATGGGCCATGTGACCATGAATTATAAAGTATACACAGCGACAGAGTCTATTTTAAATGACTCTAATCAAGATGGAATGATGAGTGGGCCACTTTTCATGATGAACAAGTACATGTCAACGTTTTGCAAAAAAATGTTTCCTGATGAATTTGTGGAAATTGCACAGGGAAATGAAGGTGTGGACGTCGACTCCTGTATCAGTGGTGAAGATCATCTTTATACATTTTCCATTTCTCGTGACTTGGGTAATGCATCCCACGTGGATAGCGGAGATGTTACTGTTGGGATAGCAACATGGGTGGAGGAGAGACCCGGCATTGCAAAAAATTGGTATTTCATTTTACCAAACACTTATCTCCTTGATGACCCGACCAAGGCTGTTGTTATAAAACTTTCGCATGGCCTGTCCATCTCGTGGGATGGCAGAGTCCTTCATCACTGCACTTCAGTGACAGATACAGGTAAGGGAAACCATGTGTATGGTAATTTCACCAGTGCAAGCAAGGAAAGATCGTTGGGATAGAAAAAAAGTAATACAGTACTAGTAGCCAATTTCATTAAAAATTATCATTATTAATAGTAGTGGTACCAGAACAAGTACTAGTACCAGTAGTTGTTGTGGCTGGTCATGGTCGTTGTCATGGTTGCTTGTCGTTGCTGCTGGTTGTTGTTGCTTGTCGTCCTTGTTGTTGCCGATGGTCATCGTTGTTGCTTGTCATTGTTGTTGGTGTTGTTGTTGCCTGTCAATTGTCGTTGATGACTTTTGTCGTTCTTGTTGTTGCTTGTCATTGCTAATAGTCGTTGTCGCTTTGTCATGGTGGTTTGTGTTTGTCCATGCTCCATGCGAGTGAGCGTTTGATTGACATCTGCCTTTAACTAAATTTCACTGGAAAAGCAGAGTTGTCTACTGTGCTTAGATCCACCAAATCCATAGATGTTGTAGAATCCGTTGTGCACTCTACCATTGACAGGTCAGTAATAGTTGCCACTTCAAGAATATGGACACTGTCATTGTTGTTGTTGCTTTTGGTCAGTGTTGCTGTTGATTGTCGTTACAGTTGGAAGTTGTTGCATGTTGTTGCTGTAGCTGTTGTTGATTGTCATCATTCTTCTTGTTGTTGTTGTTGTTACTGATGGTCGTTGCTGTTGGTCATTGGCATTGTTGCTTGTTGCTTGTGGTCGTCATGCTTTTGTTGATGGTCGCTCGTTGCGTAGTATTCTGGTTACTTGTTGTCGTTGCTGATGGTCGTTGCTGTTGGTCCTTGGCATTGGTCATTGTTGCTTGTCGTCGTCATGCTGTTATTGATGGTCGCTCATTGCGTAGACTGGTTGCTTGTTGTCATTGCTGATGGTCAACGTTGTTGTAGTTAATTGTCATTGCTGTCGCTGCTGCAATGGTTCTTCCTGTTGTTGTGAACCAAAATGGCCACTTGATGACTGGGTGGTGGTGAAGAAGAAATGTTCAGACCATTATTGTTGATCAATGCATTTGCAGCTGCCCTCTCACCAGCTGTCATTGGGACCGTTGGAATCCGTTGGAATCATCCCAAGAATTTGAAAAGTCTACGACAAGACAAGACGTGTCTTACATGCAATAGTCGTACGGGGATTGGTCCAGCTAACAAAGCTTCAATTAAAGGGTTCCCCCTTGGTTCATTATTAAATCTCCCTTTTGTGCCTAGTCCTAACTAACATTAGAGTTTACATAGTAACCGTAGAAACGGATAAAGAACAGGTTTGTTTGTTAATAGGAAGGAATCTTCCAGACAGGGACTAATTCTTTTCCTTCTTTTTTCTTTTTCCTTCCCCCTTCCTTTTCCCTTATGTGCCTTTTCCCCCCATATTTTCCCGGTCAAATGTCAAATGGCAGCAGGCTAACCGATAAAACAGATGGCAGGGATAGCCGGCATTTGTATTGTACAGTCGAGTACTGAATTTCTAACGACGTTAAATAAAGCAAAATGCTCAGCATTGTTCGACAGAACATCCAGCGTTGCTGTCCACCTCCTCAAACTGATAGTTGAAAACAAACAACAACAAGAATCGCGGACACGTATAGACAATTATTTGGAGAATTCCAAAGAAACTATTCACGTTACCAATAATCATTTAACCGATTATGTACAATGAGTCGTGATTCGTGAACCGACAAAACCGCGCAGCAACTACATGTACCTGAATAACAAAGGACATGATTCGACGTTGTTCGTCGCATGTCACATCAATGTTGCTGCTATCGAACGGAACGTTCAAGCGATAGAACACTAGAAGCACGAGCTTCGTGCAATAACATAAAGTACCAGTACGTGATATACGTAGTGCAAAAGGTACATGGTGCAGGCACAAGTAACATTACCATTTCGCGGCTAGCGAACCCATATCCAAATGCGTGCGAGCATACGCATCAACAATCCACACGTTGCACAACACGTGATTTGGCCGCATCGCCATCAAATAACACGAGAATTCGTGGACAAAGGATTTTAAATATAGAAAACGAATAAACTTACACAAGGTGGTACAATTGCTAGACACCCTGACAGCTGGCAGCTGACAAATATCAGTAGCGACGAGAACATCATAGCGTCACACTACACGTGATTCGTGAATAACACAAAGTCAAGTATTTAACATGGCTTTTCAACACTCCATGTGTGTGTACCAACATTCCGGTAGTTACCGTGGTACATGAAAAGTTCGACACGTGATTCGTGATTCCGATGATGAATCTGAGTAACAGATTAGTCGAATCATCACGTAGACCCAACGTGTGTTGGCACAAATAATTACAAAACTGTAGAGTGTACAGCGTGTCCTTCCGTAGTGGAGCACGTATTTAAACCTCACCATAACTAATCGTATGATACCCGGACTAGTGGTCCATATCATATGATAATACATAGACAAAACTTCATGGCGTGAGCGCCTTCTGTAACCGGGATAACGGTTGCCACAAAACCGCAAAAATCTGCACAGTAAAAATTCACACGTGGATGTGACTCGGGCGCACCTGATACGGGCAATGGGAAAAGCATGGAGGAGAACTCCACATGCATACATTTCTTAGTAATGGACACTTACAACCCCCCGGAAAGGAATTACTACCTAACTATGACCATAAATAGAAATATATTCCCTGAAAGACCTTTCGGGGAGGAGAACAACAGCATATATGCCTTAAAAAGTATTTTCTTTGAAATTACATATATGTACCGAAAGCTCTTTACAAGGAACAGCAAAAGAGCAATACCTTGTAATGACAACAATTGGGTGAGACCCATAGAAAAGAACAAATGGAACAACAATAGTTCTTCAAGTTGACTGGAGAGTTCAAGCTTGGAGGAGGCTACATATGAAATATATAGGCCCACAAGCAATATGCTGACAAAATTACATAATGGTGGAGAGTCCATCAAATGCTGAAGCAATAATCAAATATTCTTCTGCTGCTATTAGGACATAGCACAATTAATATATTCACCCTGGTGAAGGGCATCACTGCAGTCTTGGAGAAGACAGTACTAAACAACACAACTGAACTGCATTGTCATCAGTAAGGTGCATGCAAGGCTTGTATGGTTTGAGAAACCTCAAGCGGACTCAAACATAGTTAAATGGAAAGAAGGATTTTATAGATAGAGAATAGATACTATAGTATATAGCTAAAACACTTGGGCGAGCCCAAAGGCATAATTGAGCATGAGAATGCCTATGCCACAAACAATTTTAGTCTTGTCAAGACAAATGACTGTACCAGATTGGGAAAGTCCATATATACACGCGTACATAAACGAATGGTACTACCGTGTCTTACGGTTCGGAAGAATCGGGATTGAGAAGCTTCTCAACACTGACCATTGCACTCCGTGATGTGCTAAGTCGGACTGATCACCCGACACTCAGCGCCCCGGACTACCATTCGGGAGGAGAATGCAGTATGCACGCATTGGTACGCCCTTTGATAAGGGTGGAGGACATGGCAGTGTCCCACCCATAGCTACTGAGGGTAGCTATGATAGCCATACATCCCTTGATAGGGATGGAGGACATAGCAGTGTCCCAACAATACTAGCTACAGATGGTAAGTACCAGGTAGCAGAACAATATTCTATCTTCGTACCTATGGACGATAGGTACGATATATGAACAAGTAGTCCTGCACGGACATACCCTCAGAAGTGTACCGAGTGCACGAAGGCTACAGAGATGTACCAAGAGCACGAGAGGCTACACAAATGTACCAGGGCTACATGAGCCTACAGGAGGGG
>SWEM01000683.1:0-14931 GCA_019593585.1 Nitzschia palea | reverse complement strand
GTTATAGGCTGATGATAAATACAGTTTGGAATTGTTGATGGAACAAGAAGGACATTTGTTGCATCCCAACATTGCTGGAGTCTATAATAATATCGGCGCTCTTCATTTTCAAAAGAGAGATTATCACGAAGCCAAGAAATATTATGAAATTACATTGGAGATTGTTCAACAACTATTGGTACAGGATCCTAGTCCCGCCTGATCGAACAAAGTGGTATAATTTATAATTTGGGAGACGTCCTAAGAAAAATGAAGGAATACAGGTTGGCCCAGCAACACCTTATAACTACAACAAAAGGTTGTGGTTCAGGATTGCACTAAAGATTACAGTTTTATACAAAACACGCCCAACGACATTTGATTTGCATTCTTTGTACAATTTGCAAAATGTCGTCGGGGTCAAAATTGTGTTGAAAGCATATAGCGCGGGTACGGCAACAACCACTATGGATTGTGATTGGTGTGCCGCTATGGCTGGATATCGGTAGAACTTCTTTGCTTGTAGGGAGTCCTCCAACTAGTAGTAGGCTTTGCTTTAGTTCATCATGCAGTGTTCAGCAGCGTTTGTGGAATGCGGTGTACAAGTCAGAGAAAGAAGTTTCAAATTTGTACAGTTGATCTTCTTCCTCATCATCGGATTCGCTGCCGTCGTCGGAATAATCGCACACTTGCTGCGATCGCACCTTGGACATTTGTCGAAGAAATAGACCCATGTTATCCATCAAGCGATCATTGCGTCGCAGCTCCTCCTCTTGATCTGAAGTATCATCAACAGAATCATCAGAGTCATAGCAATGATCAAGTGTTTCGTCAATAACCTTGCACCCAGAGTCTGCTGCCTTGCAGTCAAGCTCCGCAAAATGACGACCCAGTGGTTTCTCTAGCAGTACAACAAATGATTCATTGATCTTTGAAAGACTGGGGAACTGTGCTGGTGGAGTTTCGTAGATGGAGTACATGGTGTTTCACAAAAAGTAGGGTATGAAATAAATGTGTGTAAAAAGAAGAATTTTATGAGCACTTCCAATCATTCAAAACCTGAACTAGGTTTCTCTCTGGTTGTGATGTTGTCCCAGTCCTCCAGCTAAAAAAGCCCAGTTCTTCACGATGGCAAAACGATCCTAAGACATTTACATAAGTGGAACAAGGTGCTGTTCACCGTCTATGCTCTATAATCGATGTTGTATGGCTTTGGTCGTCACTTGGGATTTGTATATATGCCACATTTGTTTCTCGCTGACACCAAATGACGATCGTTACGATTTCCTTTAAACGAGCAAAAATCCGGATTAATTTGGTGACACTCAATAACCCAGAAGCAGGATGACCTAGGTGGACTTGAAATCTCCGGCGAACTAGCGGGTAATAAGAACGGAAAGCGTTCCAGTTATTAGAACAGTGGTGATGCGTCAAAAGTCGCCTCACAGTTAAGAATGAAACGCAGAATGAAGGATTGCGCGCCACGCTACTGGTAAATTTGGAGGACACAGAATGCCCCAGATAGATATAAGGTACGCGAACTGCCTGTTGTGGGTGAGTCAAAGGATTGTTCCCTGTGATCCAACCAACAGTAAACAACAAGGGTTATATCTGGTGGGACTTCTGAGCAATAAAGAGCTCATCTTCCTTTGAGTCTTGCGCCATTTCTCGTCACTTTCCTGTTAATCAATCCACCCCCATGTGATCGTCAATATGTAGGGTCTCATATATGCCGGAAAACCATTTAGAAGGGGTCCGAATGTGATAACGCAAAAAGGAATACCATCGAACACGGGCAAGTGGCTTGCCTTTTCTCCACTTGATGATGGAATAGCACTTGGACGACTTTATTATTAGGATTGTGTTTTGTCTTGCTTCTTGATGAAACACCCCATAAATGTGTATTCCGTACACGCGAAAAACTGGGAGCAATTGTGTACCCTGTTCGGGATAGTCAACATGACGCAGAATGACACGATAAATGGTGACCTTCCTTGGTCGACAAATCTCCGGCGAACTTGATGCAAACAACAATAAATAATAATTCTGTGGCTTTCTGGTACAAAGATAACTGTGTGTCACCTT
Source organism: Nitzschia palea (assembly GCA_019593585.1). Classification (NCBI taxonomy): domain Eukaryota; phylum Bacillariophyta; class Bacillariophyceae; order Bacillariales; family Bacillariaceae; genus Nitzschia; species Nitzschia palea. The sequence continues at coordinate 12,867 of SWEM01000683.1, read as the reverse complement.
GCGCACTAATGACGCAGTGTAGTACTACTAGTAGTTAGGGTTATATGGTTATATGGTATATATGGTTATATGGTATATATGGTATATATGGTATATATGGTATATATGGTATATATACGGACTACCTTTCAATGACCGCAGGCTTACCTGGTACCACTCCAATGAATCGGAACTCGCACCGGCCGACGGCCGACCCTTTGCCGTCCCAAACGCAACTCCTGCTATTGTTTCTGTTGACACTCTCTCTTCTTTTGACGATCTTCATGGTGTGTGTTTTGTTGCTTTCAGATTTTCACTTACCCGAACTACCTGTCGGTCAAAGGAAAATGGGAAACGGAGATCATGGACGCGACATTCTTTTTCGGGTTGCTTTGCTAGCAACGCACCCGCAGCAAGAAAATCCCGACTATACAAGATTCCTTCATGAACCTTCGGATCATGATGAGGACGGAGAACAACGGTAGTCATCAGACCGCGACACGAAAGCCCTGCCATTGGTGCCGCCTTTTCACTCCTCGACCAACGACCTCTTTTGTCCGTTTCTTATCGGCATTGGAACGAACTCTTCCTCTGGACGCCAAAGTTCGTTTGGAGTCGCTACCGATGCAAATTGGTGAGAGAGTCGTGGTAACCCGTATAACTCGGCCATCATCAATTATCTTTCACTCATTGGATCAGTGGTTCATAAAGGACAAGGGATTGCAATGGTTCGAAAACAATACAATCGCAACAAGAAAAGAAAAATGGGGGCGACATCCATGAGGAGATCATGCTGGTCGAGGCTCCCTTGGCAGGACGAGTCACCAAATGGTATACAGAACCCTCGCGAACCATCTCCTTGGGAAGTCCAATATCGGAAATGGAATTGAAAAAGTACATCGCCGTTGCGAGACTTTCATGCCTGGAAAGTTGGTTTCGTTCAGGCCATGGTCCAGTAGGCAACGATTGCGACGAGTATATGCGTTTCATTTTAGACTTTTTATAATGCTGTCCGTGGTCGATTACAGCCTCACGTACAGGCGATTCGTCAGGAGAAGAATATAGCACCCCCAAGTGTTGTACTATCGACCTATAGTCAACTATATCAAGGCATGGCAGAGTTGCAAGCATTGGAACCATCGGAGCAAGAAAATCAAGATAATCGAAGAGCACTGGAACAATACTACCTTCACGCAGGGCGTTTGCGAGAACAGGCTTACCCATTGCAACGTCATTCCCTACGGATCTAGGCCTTGTACTACCTGTAGTATAGTATGCCTCTCGTGGATCGCTTTTGTTTTTCTTTGATACCACTAGGACCATGTAAAATAGATGCTGTACTAACGAACGGCCAACCGTACGAGGTACGGACACAGGCAGTTGTTTTCTGTTTTCCCTCCCAGATTTTCAAGCACCAGGTAAATGCAAGATGGATATCCTAAACTCTATGATTACACTTTTGATCCTCATGTGTCATCTACGCTTGGAAATAATCCTTCAACGATCATCAGAAGGGAATCCATCATGTGTTTGTTGAACCATTTCTTCAAAATTGCTACTTCGCCAGGTCGTGTGACACGATTCCCTTGCTATGGGTTCGGCACCACTCAAGGATCCAAGGGAGCTTTGTCTCTACGCTTCCTATCAACAGCATGGAAAAGAACTTGTCCTCTCTATTCCCAGATCACTTTTGAGTTACCAGCAGGAGCAGTAAATTTTATCGGTGCGACAGTCACTAATCTTGTACCCATTGGAACAATGGTTAGTAAAGGAGAAGTGATTGCTCAGCTTGATACGCAACACGGAAAAATCTCCTACCAAATCCCAGTCTTGGCACCCCATCCCGGAAAAATCACACAATGGTATGCCAAACCATCACAATATATTGAAGTAGATAAACCATTATTGGAATTGGACAGGATGCTGCCAGATCTCCAGGAATGGAAAAGTCATTTTCATCAAGGCTACGGTTCAGATGATTACAACCAATTCTTTCAATCCATTTTGAAATTGGACGATATCAATCGATTACAAACACTAGTACAGGCCATTCGTGAGGAGAAATTCCCAACGGAATCAAGGAGTATTGTTGTTTCCATCTGTACTCAATTATACCAACGCATTGTGGAATTGCAAGGATTACAACCTGGTCGAGTGGCTCTTACCCTTCTAGAATGGGCCGACTTTTTACGACAACACAAAGATTATCAACGAGCGTTGGAACTATACTTTCAAGCAATCCGATTGCTGCAGTTGGCATGTCCATCAAGTCCCCCTCATCCCCTGGTAGGAGCATCTCATTTTTTTGTGGGTAGAGTTTATCGAGAAATGGGACACTGGCATCAAGCACTCCAACATTTAGACACTGCATTGACAATACAAAAGGAAGATTTGGGAGATTCTCATCGCTTGATCGCTATCGGTCATATGGAGGCTGGAAGACTTCACCATCAAATGCGAAAGTTTCAAGACGCCAAGACAAGCTATGAAGCAGGATTGGCAATTTATCAACAACTACATGAGTCTTGTCCCGACTATTCTTTCGAAGTGGCAGAGGCTCATCATTATTTAGGAGTTGTACTCAAACACCTGAAAGAGTTTGAATCAGCAAAGCACCACCTGGAAAGCGCCAAATGGATGCAAGAGAAGTTGCAAGGAGAGCGTACCCAATCACCTACACCTTGGGCTTCCGCTGTTGCCATGGCTGCGAGTCATCATGCAACAGTCCTACTGTGGGATGAAATGGGTACCCTTCCGTGGGATCGGATACAAACGAAAATCCTACTCGAAGAGTCATTGTTGGGAACTGAATCAAGGTTTACAGCAGCAGGGTATACTACTCTTGGATCAGTTCATTTTCAAAGGAAAGAATTCGATGCCGCCCTGCAAGCACATCGTATTGCATCATTGATTCTAAGACGAGTGGCACCGAATCAGGAATGCTTGGCTGAGGCTTACAATGATGTAGGCCTTGACTTGTACAATTTACAAAAGTATTCGGCAAGTCTCCACCATTTTCGACTAAGTCGTCATATTATGGAAAATATCTATGGCAAATATCATCCTATTTTGGCATTGACCATTCAAAGTATTGGTGAAGCTCTTCAACAACTACAGCAGTACGATGCTGCCCTGCTGGAGTTCCAAACAGTCCATGCCATGTTCAAAAAGTCTTTGCCTCCGGACCATCCGGACGTTGCAAAGTGCTTAAGTAGCATGGGCCTTCTGTTGAATCAGCTTGGTCAACATAAACAAGCCTTGAATTTGCATCAAGCGGCCGCTCAAATCTGCACCAAGATTTCGGGAAAGAATCATCCCGATACAGCCTCTTGTCATTTCAATATTGGTTTAGTTTGGAAATCTCAAGGAAAACTCGACCGAGCAAAACAAGAGTTTCAAAAGGCTCACACAATCTGGATCGATGCTCATGGATCTGACCATCCTGATGTAGAAAAGGCAGCACAAAAGATTCAAGACTGTCAAACCCCCTCATCATGATGCTCCTCACCATGCTTTATTGTCTTAAAAAATTGTCTTAAAAAAGACAAAGAACATGTCAACAGTGTGTTATTCACGTTTGCCGTGTTTGGTCATGGTCCTCATCGATCCACAGTAAATGACCACCTCCTTGTACTTGGAACTCATTATTATATCGTTGACGTTATCGACATTGGGAAGATTGCATGATGAGGCCATTATGCAAGATCAGTGGTTTGGAACAGAGAATCCGATTACAGATACATTGATTTCGGTTCCGTCCATTTTCAAATGCAAGATTTGGATTCCGCCCTCCGGGCAAACGGTTGTGTGCATTGACTAGTGGCCCCCTGAAAAGAAGAAACCGCCGATGCCCAAAGTCATGTAGGACCGACCTTGTACCATTTGGAAAAAGTCCGGAAAGTATTACGACAGACAAAGTCGTCAGGTCCGAGAAGGCATTACGGCAAAGAACACTTAATTTTTGGACGCAACTAATGAAGATATGGGTAAGGCTCTTCAAGGTCTACAACAATCCTACGCTAACATCCTGGAGTTCCAAACAGCGCATATAATGCTTGAAACGTCTTTGGCAGGCAATCACGGGTCAAGTTGATGCTTGATTTGTCGACAGGATTTGCAATCAAAGTATAGTAAACCATGAGAGTTGATTATGAGTTTAATGTACCAGTAAATGGTAGTTGCTGTTCGATATCATCATCCTCAGCGCAACAATGTACCAGTAAAGGGTAGTTGCTGTTTTATATCATCATCCTCAGCGCAGCAATGTACCAGTAAATGGTAGTTGCTGTTTGATATCATCATCCTCAGCGCAGCAATTCTACCAGTAAATGGTAGTTGCTGTTTGATATCATCATCCTCAGCGCAGCAATGTACCAGGAAATGGTAGTTGCTGTTCGATATCATCATCCGCAATGTACCAGTACATGGTAGTTTTGCTGTTCGATAGCATCACCCTCAGCGCAGCAATGTACCAGTAAGCAATGTACCAGTTGATTTTACTTGCTGTCTAGCAGCCGCACTCGAGGCAACACCCAAGGCCCAAGGCCACGACCAGGGCTTTTACTGTAAGATTGGTTGTACGATGGATCCAATCCATGTCTTTCTCTGATTTTTTCCAATGTCTGATTGAAAAAAGCAAACACCCCCAAAGTGATCAAGAACCCCCCTTGGAATGCATCGTCAGCTCCTGTACTTTCCACGACATTAACATTGGAGAACGGTGTGCAATACTACAAACAAATATTCGGTAGGGAAACAGCTGGGGCATGGCTCTCATCAGCAAAGGTAATGATAATAGTTGGGTCTTTGGTCCATGCCTCGTCCGTCTTTTTGTTGGATGAGACAAAAGATTCATTGGGTGCTTGTTCCAATCGCAAGCGATGAGCGGATGTTACGCTGGGATCAATCTCATCCTTGTTAATCCAGAACGGCGTTTAGGATATCTAGCTATTCACCAACGCCCAACAGTAGTGAAACCCGTCTCTACCCGGCCGGTTGGAGGTGGTGTGAAAACAGGAACGGCAATGATAGTGACAGCGACGGCGTCAACCGAATCATGCCGTCGCTGTCACTATCAATTGCCGTTCCTGCTGCTTTACCAACTCGCACCTTCACCATCTTTCACAAGCTTTCGCCTTCGCCAACTTGGCGGCACTCGACCAAATGACTAGCACGATTCGACAAGGTCGGCAGATGGCGAGCGGCACCTGATTGGTCCGTTTGTTTTGGGGGAAGCTACCGGTAGGCCCGATGGCAGACACCGTCCAAGGCGAAGGAAAGATGTTTGATCCAACGACGATGACAAAAACGTTTCTTACAGTTAGCATGAGAATTGTGAATTGTATCGTCAAGAAGACTACTACTACTGGTAGTCTTCGTCAGGCCCTGACACGATCTCCTCCTCATGATTATCATTGGGTTGGTACTTGTACCAGTTTTCGACCAACAACAACAACGGTAGTCCGATCCTTGTCGGCATTTGCAAGCACTCGTCCTCTGGCGGTCCAAGTCACTTTGGAATGGTCCTTTATAAAGGGAGAAGAAGAAGAAGAAGAAGAAAATCGTCCCAGTGACAAGGGTACTGGTATTGGTGCTATAGTCCGTCAATTACTACCCATAGGATCAGCCGTTCGTGAAGGAGATGTGATTGCTCTGGTTCAAAAACAAATGGGTACAAACAACAACAACGACGACGTCGACATTGACCGCCGCGAAGAGGATTTTCCCATTGTTGCTCCTGGTCCGGGACGAATCACTCAATGGTATGCAACGCCATCACAATACATTTCTATAGGAGAACCAATCTTGGAGTTGGAGAATGAAACACTGTTGCAAGATGTCCAAGCATGGAAAAGTTATGTTCATCATCAAAGCGGCCATCATTCCAACGACTTTGTCCATTCCTACTTGGAATTAGAGGATGTCTTTCGATTGCAACATTTGGTACAAGCCATTCGTGAGGAGGAACCTTCAACAACCATAGTACTACCAAGCAGTATTATCGTACTGTCGACCTGTAATGAATTGTATCGCCGCATTGTCGAATTGCAAGCCGCTGATCCCGGTGCCCAAGCTCAAACGTTTACGGAATGGGGAGTCCTGTTACATCAACATCAAGACTTGCAGGGAGCCTTGGAACAATTTCGTTGGGCATTACAAAAACGACAAGAAACATTTCCAAGTTCTCATCCTCATATCGTTGCATCGCATTTCCATGTCGGTGCGATCCATCGACAATTGGGAAACCTGCCACAAGCTCTGGAACACATTCAAGTGGCTCTGACTTTACAAATTCAAGACTTGGGACATTCTCGTCATCCCCGTATTGCCGCAGGATATAATACCATTGGAGCCATTCACTTTCAAATGGGAAACTATCCTGATGCCAAGACAAATTATGAAATGGCCTTGTCGATCCTGGAACAAGTAAGAGCCTCTAGTTTCACCACCAACAGCAACAATAATAATACTAATAATGCTGCGGAACTGGCAGGAACCCATCATAATTTGGGAGTAGCACTCAAACATCTAAAAGACTTTGATGCGGCAAATGAACACTTGCAGACTGCCTTGACAATACGAAAGCAATTACAACAACAACAACAACAATCTCAAGCATCTCAAGAAAATTCCATGACGGCAACTGCCGATGTTGCGGCAAGTCATCATGCACTGGGTCAGTTATGGGCCGATATGAGAAATCTCCCCATGGCATTGACCGAATTTCAGTCCGCCTTGAAACTTCAAGAACAAATGTTTGGAACCGAATCACCAATGACAGCAGCAGGGTATAATACGATTGGTTCCGTTCATTTGGAAATGCAAGAGTTGGATTCGGCTCTGCAGTCTTATCGTACCGCCTTGACGATTTTACAACGAGTAGCCCCGAATCACGAAGATTTGGCCGCAACCTACAACAATGTTGGTTTGACTTTGTACCATTTACAAGACTTTTCACAAAGTCTCGAGCACTACAATCAAAGTCGTCAAATACTGGAAAGAATCCATGGCAAGGATCATCCTATCTTGGCCATGACGATTGGAAGTATTGGCAATACCCTGAAAGCGCTAAAGCAATATGATGCTGCCATGATGGAATTCGAAACAGCCCATGCCTTGCTCGAGAAAGCCTTGGGAGCAAACCATCCGGAAATTGCAGCCTCCTTTAATAATATGGGTCTACTGTGGAGTCAACAAGGACAACAGGAACAAGCCTTGCGTTCGTACCAATCGGCCGCTGAAATCTTTACCAAAACGTTGGGAACGAATCATCCACATACAGCCTCGTGTCATTTCAATATAGGTTTGGTTTGGAAATCTCAAGGTGAATTGGATTCTGCCAAACAAGAATTCCAAAAGGCTCGCGAGATTTGGATTCATGCAATTGGATCTGACCATTCCAATGTAGAAATGGTAGCGCAATTGATTCAAGATTGTCAATCCTCCGAACTGTCATAGTAAAACCCGCACTCCTGACCCAATGTCGGTGTTACATTGTACGGACAACCATACTCGTCATCAACCAACATTTCGCTGGATTCGGCTCGATGGTCCTATATTGCTTTTCAGTGGCTCCCTCTACGATGAACCCTACAACCGACCTGGTTGCCATTGACGTGCCTTTTTCCAACATTTGCTCATGTCCGTTTGCTCTCGTCGGTAGCCATTGCATGGGCACAATCATTAGCATTGCAGGTTACAAGAAACCTTGGTCGACTGCATTGACAGTGTTGGTTGCCCATGGAATTCGAGTTCAAAGTAAAGATGCCGGGGGGGATGATCGGAAAAATTTCGACCTACCGCTTTTTCAAGAAACAAAGTGGTGATACGTTTTCCATAGGCATACAGAAGAAAGCAGACAAATTAAATACCGTTGCTTCATTCATTACACAAATATTTCGCACATACTACGAAGTGTCCTCCTAACAAGGCCCCCCTCCCGACACACGCACACTTTTCACGTCAAGATACTTTGGCTTCGAGGTGCGTGGGTTGCCTTACCGTCCAAAACGGAACAAGGACCAAGAACGCCCCTTGGATGCATCTGATGACTCATGGTCACTCGCTTCACCCTCAGGAGGCTGAACCTTGACCGCCAATTGCGATTCGCAAGTTGTAAGAGCACATTCTATCGCATCCATTTGCGGAAGGGTCTCTTTGAGCCAATTGTCCCATGCTTTCTCTGCACGTGCCGGATCCCTTTCTTCTTCAGAATCCTCTTCGCTCTTTGGCTGAAGCTTTTCTTGCAAATCCGTCATTAGACGTCGAATGTCACGTGTATTGTCGATGACACCGACAACAGACTTGTGTTGATCCTTCAATAGAATCATATTGTCATCAATCGTCTTGTCTTTTTCTTCAACCATTTGACGCCAGGAAGCATTCTCCAATTCCAAATCAGAAACTTGCACAGAAGCATCCCCCAAGCGATTTTGTGTTCGTTCCAATTCGACTTCAAGCTTTTTATTCTTGTCAGTAAGAGTAATCATTTCTTCCCTGGCGGAGGATACTTCGTCCAAAAGGGAAGTATTCGTGGCTCGAGCCTCTTCCAATTCCTCTGTCAAGGTTTGTACCGAAACTTCCAAATCTCTGCAATAATTATACGCTTCCATAAGCGTGGCCTCGAGTTCTTCCTTGGATTTTTGCAATTGAAGGCATTCTTCTTCGGTTTCTTGTTGTTTCTTCAACAAGTAATGTAAGGGAGGCAAAGGACTTGCAGGGCCATTGGTCAGAGGGAGATGACCATGAATCATTTCCTTTGATGATGGATCCATGCTAGGAAACGACGATGCTTGACTATGAAGCAACATGGGTTGTGACATTGATGGTGGCAGACTCGTTAACGAATTCATTCTTGAAAAGTATTCATCCATAAAGTCAATTTTTGTTGCCTGGTCGGCCAACTCTTTGGCAAGGAATACCAAACGAAAAATGGGGTCGTCCAGACGTGCATCTTTGGCACCAATCTCATTTTGTTGGACTGCCATGCGTAATAATCGAGACTCTCCCTTGACACCATTATAATCAGTTTTGGATTCTGATTCTTGATATTCGGTTTTGATATAATGAGTTTCCTTGGAAACTAGACGATTTCTGGAGTGCTCGGACTCCCTCCTTGCTTCTTCGGCTGGCAGAGATGGTGGTGGTGGTGGTAGAGGATAAGTCATCCATTTGTCAGTAGCATTTGGATTGACCGAACGACCCATCCTCGTGACAGCTCTACTTTCTTTCTCGTTCTTGACAATTTGCAATCGAGCTTTCAACCTAGAGATTTCATTCAGGCGTTTCTCTTTGTCGAAGCCATTCTCGTTTGTTCTATTAGTATTTTCAGGAGTGCCAACAAACGAATGTTGATGCTGGCGCATGTTGTTTTCTTGGAGAAGCGATTGGATTTCTTCCGTGGTCTTGGATTCTACCAGGGATGCATCATCCACAAATGACGATGTACGCGCTTGTACCGTTTGGCAATCGCCACTCGTCACCTTGGTCAACAAGGTACCTAGTCGTTCAAGACGTTCTTGATTGGAGGATGAGACAGATGTATCTGATGCGTTGTAGTCCTCAGTCGCACTGTGATCCTTCTTCCTTTGAGTCATCTTGACGTTCTTACCTTCTTTGACTAAATCCAAGTGATAATTGTTCGTTTTTTCTCCTCCTTGGTCGTGCTCTTCGTTGACACTAGTAACCATTTTGGGTATACCTTGCATGTTGTCGGAATATCGACGATTGCTTTGATGATAAAGGCGCGGCAACTTTTTTGGTTCCACTGGGCTATGAACTCCCAGTTCCTCCGTTGGTCCATGGTATTTTTGCTCTTCCTCGTTTTCTTTGTTCATGCTTCGGGGGCCCATGATTCTTCGACTTTATGGTTTCAAATATGATTGATGAGTGGAATACTACTCTCGGCCGTTGATTCGAGTGTCCTTTGTTCTTTGTGGAATCCTTTTGTGCGTGGATTTTGGGGATTGGGTAAAGTTGATTCTACTACCGGTAGTGGAAGTAGATTGATGACTGATGACGGATAGTTGATCATTTTTTATACATTCCACCACAAGCAAGGTGCGTGTACCGTATATTTGCACGAGACCTGCTACCAGAAGTACCAATAAGGTCGTGCAGGAAATTTTTGTTGGCGGGGACAAATTTTTCGATGGTAAAAAGCCCTTCTGAATGATCGTGAGATCATGTGGATGATTTCTGAAGGGTCTCAATGGAAAGAATATTCACTATCAACCTGGAAAGCAATAATAATAATAATATGTCGAAGTTCCACTTAACGTTTCTCTGACCAATAGCCCTCGAATTCGATGTCATTGCTGTTAAGTGAATAAGGGCCCTTGACATAATAAGCGTACTTAACCACATCGTACGAGAGGAAAGGTATAGATTCAACTATAAGGCATAAATAACTTTGCTCGCTGCGATCGACGAAATCATATAGATATTACTACAAAAACGTACCATACTACCGGTACTTGAACTTCCGTTCGTAAATTTTTGTCAGAGTCACCATCAAATACGAGTGCCGATATTGCCAGGTACCATGGTTGAGCAAAATTCTCCGGTATCCTGCGGAGGCCTAAAATTTTATAGGAGTTCATGATATTTCAACAGTTCTGAATTATTTACTACGCTTCGACTGTAAGCCACGGTCAGGCAGGGCACTTGTTGCTAGCTCCTTCTTTATTGTACATATGAGAATTGGTATTTGACTGGTGATGGCCAACCCTCAAAAACATGATACCGGCATTGACCTTCTATCATTTAATACGTGTCCTTGAAAGGTAAATGATTAGAGCTAGGACTAACAGCAACAGTCAGAACTAGTTCAGTGCAATTGCAAGGAGGCAAGCAAGACTAAAAGGCAAAATGGAGTGCATGCAATTGCTCAAGGGTTCTTGCTTCCAGGAGCCAAATATGCTCTAGCTGCAAAAGTCTTATGCCTTATTGAAAACAACGTTACTTTCAAGAATATCCTCTTTCCCGGGTTTTGGGCTGTGTTTTCACAGTGGGTCACTTGATGGAGCTGATCATCACTTGACGTTGGGCAAAAACTTCCCCAACCTCAATAAATAGAGGATGTTGCTCCTGCCTTTTTGGTAAACTCTGTAGTCTTATATCCTCAATGAAAATGGAATTTGTACTGACATTGATATGGGCTGTTGCCTGTGGTTGCTCACCCGTTCAACAAGTCATTGATTTTGACTTGTGTCATTACATCAAGGTCAATCTTGTGTTGGAAAGGGTGGCTTCTTCTTCCAAGTAATACATCATCATGGCATGTTTGGAACAATGCCATAACTTGTAGGCTACAAGCAATGTAGCACTGTGACAAAGTGATTCTCAATGTGTGAATGATGATTGAGAAGTGGACAAGGAAGCAAGGATCCAAACTATTTGAGAATGTTCATAGACTTGTTCTTGCATAGCTACTGACAGTGATGAAAAGACAAGATAAGAATTGTGGAGTGTAGAAATTCTTAATTAGCACACAATTACAGGAATCTTTGAGCCTGTAACATGACAGGCTCAATCATCCAATTCTTGATTCCCCACCATTGCTGACATTTATGTGTGTTAGCAATAGCCGTAGAAAGCACACAGGAATGAGCAATCCCGGGTGTAAGCAGTTTCGGAGTTTGCGCGTGACGTCAGTGCGACCAAGGATGATGACTATGGGTAACGTGACTACTGTGTTTGATCTTGCAACTGAAGATTCATCACCTATACATAAAGGCAAGAAAGGGAAGAACTAACTTACTATCAGAATCATGATCAGAGATTCATTGTCTTGTGATGATAGAGTGATGGTGGAGACACTGTTGTTAATCAAAGGTGAAAGGAAATATTTATGTAACTAGTAAGACCCTGGGAGAATAGAGTCCCTGGTTGATAAACAAAAGTGAGGAAAGAGAGAAATAATCCAAGATTGATTCAGAAGTGAAAGATTCAGTTGATCTTTAGAGCAGAAAGAGGAGTCTAGGTTTAGCTCGATAGCACAGACTAATTACTCCGTGACTCGTTTCAGTACGAAAGGGTACGTATTATCATCTGCGCACTACTTGCTGGGGATCGTGAGTCCCGGATAGTAAGTCAGGTATTTCAACTAGGGGTTGCTTCCATGGAAATTTTCATGGAAATCCATGGAACTTTCCTTCCGTGGAAATTTCCACCGCACCCTGTGGAATGGAATGGAATTTCCACGAGGCGACGGACGGACCTAACACTAAGTATAGGAAGGTACGTACCCGTAACCATCGTCTCCTTGACTTGACTACAAGGACTAACGATACTCGCCTACCGGTAGCAACATACTTATAAATTGATATTTTATGCACCTATATATATAACAATAACTCGGACAATCATCGCTAAAAAATTCTAAATCCGTCGAAAAGAATGAGAGCGCATGATTCTGGTAGGATTCTTGATGATTTTTGTGATGGCAAGTCATGATTCCATGTCCTCGGCAACTATCAACAATGGTTTGGTAAGTTCAAAACGATGCTGACGGATCCGAATGCTTGTATTCTTATTTGATATACTAGCTAACACGTAATGTATCATTGTGGAGGAGTAGTAGCTTGAAGGTCTTGGATAGATGATTTTTGATGAAACGTGTGATCGCCGGGGACCTGGAGACTATTAACAATGGTTTGGTAAGTTCGAAGCGACTCTGACGAACCTGGATGCTTGTACTCTTGCTCAATGTACTAACACTCATTATTCTATCATGGTGGAATAGCTTGCAGCAGGCCTCGAATGGATGACTTTTGGGTGAAATATGTGATGGACGAGCCATCGATTCCCGTTCTCGTCGCATACTTTATCGATAGTTTGGTAAGTTCGAAGCGACTCTGACGAACCTGGATGCCTGTATTCTTGTTC
>SWEM01000682.1:0-14974 GCA_019593585.1 Nitzschia palea | reverse complement strand
ACAATTCCCTCAATCACTTCACGACCATGAGCGAATTGTAAAGGAGGAGCTTACCAAGAAAATGGTGTCGGCGACCAGTCAATTATTTCACCTCGCAAGACTTGCAAGAGAGCAGTGCAAACATCAACTATGCGTGCGAGGCCCTCTGGTGTCGTGTCAAGTTGTTTCATGGCAAATATATCCTTCCATGCCTTGCAGAGGACTTCATCTTGTCTCTTGATGACTGCTAATGCACCCGCACGCAACATAACGATGGGCAATATGTGATGATAATCTGACGAACCCCCCTCACAACATCCTCCAAGGAACAAACTCATCCAAGACCCTAAACTTTGGTTATGTCCATTGCACGCAACGTCCAAGCGAACATCGAGGCGTGACATCTTCATTCTGGTTGCATCGGCCGGCACAAGGTAAAGAAAACATGCCTCATAATTAGGGATCACGTCGCTTTCGCTGTAATCAAAAGAAAGAAATCTATCATCACTAGTGATGATTTTGCCATCGAACACGTTTTCCAAGTTCCCCAGACCATTCTGTCGTTTCTGAAAGAAAATGACAAAGAGCAACTTTGGAGAATCCGTCTTTGTGCTTGCTGAAAGAGTAATGCGTGTAGTATTGGGTGCCAGTGGGATACGAGCAACAAATACAAGTTCATCATTATACCGATTGTCTGCTTTTTGATCGAAATGAACACGTTTACGCTTGGTCCATAAGTAGTCTTGCTTCAAACGAAGTCTGCCTCCAAAGGGCCAATGACCGTCCCTTGCGAGATCCCATGAGTATCGTTCCCTTTCCTCCCATGGTAAGGCACGCTTGACACAATCAATTGGTTCCTTTTGTTCCAATGTCTGTTCGAAGAAGTTGATTATCTGTTTTTCAATGAGGCAAAGAGTGGTTTTTTCCACGGGTGTCCTAAATCTTAATTCGAAGCATTTGCGGATGGGGGATGACTCTTCCGGCACGGACACACAGCCAAAAACAAACAATTTCATATAGAATCGTATCTCATCCGATTCGTTGGAAAAATTAGAGGGGTACAAGTACAAACTGTCATAGATTCCCAGATTCCGACAAGCAGAAAGAGCTCCCGTCATTGCCGGTGTCACCGCTCCTCTCATGAATTGCATTCGTATGTCCAGTACACCATCGTGACGGATAGTATTTCCCTCCGCCTCGCGAAGAAGATACTCTCGAGAAGGATCAGTTCGGAATGAGATATGGTAGTTGTTGTCATTGTTCAATTTTGTATGTTCCCAAACAAGTGTAATGAAATCTCCATTTTCTTGCCTCTTCCGAGAATACACGGCAATTCTGGAGTCATCGGATAGTTCACACGTAGTAGTAAAATAAACGGAATGACACTGATCGGGGAAAAAAATGGGAATTATCTCCTTCATAGTCCACAATTCATGGTAGACATCGACCTTCAGCATGGAACTTTCAATTTCATCGTTGAACAGGCGACAGGTACATGCAAGTGCCATTATTTCTTTTGCCCCACAAAAGTCCCAGATGACGGGAAAGATTGTCGTAGGGAGGGAGAGAAAGTGAACACTCATGGACAGGCGACGGTGCGTGTAGTACAGGTAATTTGGTAATCGAGACAATGTTGTCGACAACAGTTACAAAGCGTGGTTCCATCTCCCCGTGCTTCTCATGAAAACTTGAAACGTGGAAATACTCCGAGTGGACCCGTCAGTCAAGTGTCCATGGTGCCATGTCATTGCTGCTTCTTATTAACACAAAGTGTTTTTTCACTGTCATGAGTTGAAGCATGCAAGAAGAGCAACGTCTCGTACCAATCTGGAATGGCTGTCGTGACCGCAGTGCCCTAGGGTCAATGTATCTATCGGTAGTACGTAGAGAGGTACCGATTTCTCAGCGTGAACGAGACAAGTAGAAAACAAAAAAAAGAACCAACGCGTTATATTACTGATTGTTTGAGTACCTTATAGTTAGTAGAATAACTTCAAATACGCCTGAGAAACACCTGCAAGATCCTAAAATAAAAGAAGTAATAAAAAGGGTCCACCAAAGCCTTGATGAGCTAACTGTAAAGTCATTCACAGTCAGTTCTTTCATGACGTTTCTGGATGGTAATAAAAGAATACTAACCTTTCTACAAAACTTGGCTCACGCGTAGACAAGAGATTTCCAATCATCAAGATAAAGCCTTTTAGAAATGCTTTCAATGCTGTAAATCGCAAAGTGAGCCATCTTTCTCTATGTCAAGTTTGACCTCTACACCCTTGAGCTCCATTCTGGTGGCATCGCCTAGAACAAAGTAAAGAAAACATGCCTCATACTCAGGTTTCACGGCCGCCGCACCAAGGTAATTAGGTATATATATAGATGCAAAGTTCTTTGCAATGCATGAAAACTTTGCCAACGATTGGCTTTTCCAAGTTCTCCAGGCCACTCAGTCGTTTCTGAAAGAAAATGACAAAGAGTGGCATTCCAAGAGTCAACGTTCATTGGGTTTAAGGCTTTCCATCTGCGGCATCCCATCGCCAAACAAGCGGTGAGTGATCCCTTCATTCTCGCAGTCAATGACTTGTTATGCATTGCTTGTGTAATTTAATGGTATAACATCCCTGACGGATCTGGTCGCATTGGTAGCGAAAAAGATCTCTTGAGAGGGATCAGTTCGGAATGAAATTTCACAATTCCAAGGATAGCCGTTTTTGCCAGGCCTTGGTCTTGCCCTAACGACGGTATTGAAATCTCCCAGTTGCAGTTCACTTCACACGTTACGTAAACAGAATGGCACTGATCAGAAAAGAAAACGGGAACCTTCTCATCATTTTTGAGGTATCCACATTCGGCATTGACCACCAGCATGCAACTTTCAATTTCAGTGTGAACGTGCGACAAGTAGACGCAAGCGCCATGATTTCGTTGGCCCCACAATAGTCCCAGATGTTGGTGAAGGTTGTGGTAGGTAGGGAGAGAGAAAGTTAACACTCATTTGCCGGAACACTAGTGATATTCGAATGTGATTTTCCAAAAAAGTGTCTCAAGATGGCAGGACGCAAGCATATCAGGTACTTGTAATAACACGGAAACGTTGCATGACATGAAGATTGCAAAGTGAGGTTAAGGGGCGTACACTTCATGTCCCACATGATGACTATCATTTCTTCCCATTCATGTTCGGTGGTTCCACGTAAATGTGGAAATGTACTTGGGATCTGTCTTTTGAGAAATACTCCGAGCGCATTCTTGTCATCACAGATGTTCACGTTACAGCGTTGCTGCATTCAACGGCAATAGCTAAATCATCAAATGGATCCCAAAGGAGGTGTGTGTCAGCGTGACAGGAATGCCGACGGCCAAATCTGCGCATCCAATACATATATCTGCATGGTACAGTCCCTGACAGCTTTTCAGTTCAGTGCGAGGACCACCAATGCACGCCAATGGAACAAAAGATATGGCCTGCAATCACCAACTCATGTTTTTGCCCACGAAGGATTCATCCGCGTTCAAGCGTAGCAGCGCTATCCTCCATCGTTACTCGATCTGGAACGGTGGATTGGTCTCCAAAACGCGAAATGTGGCTTTTCCCCTAATCCGATGCGCCAATCAATAATGCCATTCTGTTCCCGAGCCAAAGAAATAGTTTCCGCGGAAATGATTTTCTCATCACAAGACCTTGCACAGCCTGCAAGGAACCTTTGTACAGAGAACAAAGGTGCTCTGGTAAAATCAGCGACGCAGCAAAAATAGTCATCCACTACCGTGTACCAGTACCACCGTACATGTACTCTCCAAAGGAAAAAAACCTTAGCTTGGCAGCGCCAAAAAAGCGGACTATAATGGGATCGAACCATTGACCTTGTGATTAACAGTCACACGCTCTGCCGACTGAGCTAATAATCCTGCTTGCCACATCATCAAGAATTTTGATACATAATCATGCATTTTAATCGAACACGTTTTTGCTCGTATCTTCCGAGGTGCTCTCCTAGACAAGCCCTGAGACTCTTCACTTCTTGTGACGAAAGAATACAACACCAACATCCACCACCATGCTAGCGTTTGCTATTGTGAATCCTGGAGATACCGTGGGAAAAATAGTGGATCTTCCGATACCAGAGTTGGAAGCAGGATTTGCATTGATTCGAGTCTTACGAGCCGGAGTGTGTAATACCGATTTGGAAATTTTACAGGGGTACATGGGATTTGCGGGTGTGTTGGGCCACGAGTTTGTGGGTATTGTGGAAAACTTGGCCGAGGATGTGGATGAGGCTACAAGACAAGAATGGATGGGAAAACGCGTCTGTGGGGACATTAATGTTGGATGTGCCACTTGCCATGTCTGTTGCAATACCGAACAATTGGATTCCTATTGTTGTCAATTATCTCGCAATCATTGTCCCAATCGAACGGTATTGGGAATATTGAAACGAAATGGGACCATGGCGGAATATTTGACTCTTCCGGTCAGAAATTTACATTTGGTTCCAGATGATGTTCCAGACGAAGTGGCAGTCTTTGCCGAACCCTTGGCCGCCGCCTGTCGAATTCCAGAACAAGGATTGGTACGCTACGATCCATCACGACCCGATAAAGTGGCGATTTTGGGGGATGGCAAGTTAGGATTAATGATTGCCGAAGTGTTGGGTCGGGAACATTTACGGCATAACCTACCAGTCGACATTCAACCTGTTCTGTTTGGTAAACATCAACACAAATTGGATCTTGTCAAGGATAGTGGAGTACGATGTAAATTCGTATCGGAATGTCAAGACGAGAAAGCATTCAATGGAGTGGCATCAGCTCACGCTGGCAAGTACGATGTTGTCGTGGATGCGACTGGCAGTCCGGCTGGACTATCATTGGCGGCCGGTCTTTGTCGTCCAATGGGAACCCTGGTGAGTGTGTGGTGACTGACATTTTGGAGCCATTGTGGATTTGTCCTGCCGTGTTTTTGTCTCACTGTCAATCAATTTCATTGGATGCGTGTTTATGTGAACCCTTTGTGTGTGTGCGTCTTGGTGCATGGGCAAGGTTCTGAAAAGCACATGTGCCGCTGGTAAAGAATTCAATGCTGCACCCTTTGTGATTGACGAACTCAAAGTAGTTGGAAGTCGATGTGGTCCGATTGATCGAGCCCTAGAGCTATTGGCCTTGAGAGAGGAGAATCCAGTGGTTGCCAGTGACAAGATTCTTCATGTGGAAAAGTACATTACCAAGACATTTCCGTTGGCCCAAGCAGAAGAAGCCATTCGATGTGCAGCCGAAAAGTCAACCATGAAAGTCCAAATTATCTGCTCGGAGCGGTGATAATATATATCAGACGCTCTACAGACTCAGAATATGTACCGATTAGCTCATGCCTTAATCTCTATTCCTTGTGAATTCCCTCAAAATTTCCCAGGGTCGCATCTGTCTGATCAATCGTATTTGTCACTAGTTCGTACTGGTATCGAGGAAGGGGAGACTCCATCGCCCCAACGTCATCATACCACGAATGCATAACAAAACCAATTGCCGAACACAACGAGCCCAAAACCATACTTGATGGCAAGGCCTCACCAAAGAGTATCGCAAGCAGAAACACTGCCGTTAATCTTCGTGCTGCCTGAACAAAGTGGAATGACACTGCTGAATCCGCAACACAAATATAATGTTTGGACAGACGCTCCCCAAACCTTGAACATGTCAGGAGAAGAAGCATACAAATCAAAAGGGTCGTAACAACTCTCGTAGAAGATATCTTTGTCTCCCTTGAGTGACAAAGTTCAGCTTTTCCACTAGCATTTTGAAAAATTGTTTGCAATTGTCCCGATAGAATTGATGGGATAACCAATAATAGGAAAGATAAAAATGATGTCCACATAAAGTACGCATTGGCTAGCAACAGTTTGGATGGTGCGGCATGATCAACATTTTGTATACTCAATATCCGAGCTTCTTCTTCTTGAAGTGTTTGTTTGAGGGTCCCTTCAACAACGACAGCACAAGCCGAATTCAAGAATGCACCACCAAGGCAAAGTAGTGATGCCACTGTTAAGGACACTGGTCGGACCTCATCACTGGGCAAGGTCATGTGTCCCAAGGCAAACACCATACCGATGCCACCCATAACCAATCCCGCGCCAACAATCTGACCCCAATGATAGGACTTTCGCAGTATCCAATGACTTAATACCATGGAAAAACCAACATCTGCTCCCTTCAAAAAGGCATACCACGATCCAGGCAACGCTGACATGGAAAATGCATTCAAAAGTTCTACCATGGAGAGACCGATGGCAATCACCAAGTAAAGACGTAGTTGTCTCGACGTCACACCCACTGACACATCCTCCCAAAGCATCAATCCGAAATGCAGAGGACAGGAAAGAATCCATGTTGAACAAGAAAGTAACGCCACTACCACCCACGAGTTGAAACAAAGTTGATAATTCAAGAATTTCACAATAGCAATGCTTCCCAAACTACAGATGGAATAAATCACTGTAACGAGCCACAAACCCAAGCGGGAACTCATAACTTTACTTTCCATCCCATATCTTGCACGTATTGTAATGATGGTAGTGATATCGATTTTTCATGCCCTAGGGACTTTCCCAATTCTCCCCAAGCGTTCCGATCGTGCTAAATATCAATTCACACTTGAAATCGCATCGGATTGACAAATATCGAGAAAAGAGTGGGAGATGGAAATGTGATGACTGACTGTGAATGAGTGATGAGCAGATGCGGACGATAAAAATATGAAATGAGATCATACATTTATAAAAATAGGCGAAAAGTGTGGATTATTAGCTCAGTCGGTAGAGCGTGTGACTGTTAATCACAAGGTCAATGGTTCGATCCCATTATAGTCCGCAGTCGCTTTTTTGCCCCTCATTCAGACTTTTCAATTTTGTTGTTATTTCATGATGTTCACATCAGTTTCGTTTTGGAGACCAATTACCGTGTTACCGTTCCAGATGGAGAGTTTCCTCATACTCTCACTAGAGACACATTTCACATTTTGAGATCAATTATTACCGTTCCAGATGGAGTTAATATAATGTGATGGAGGATTGCTCTTTCAACACCTGAAACGCGGACTGAGTTGGTGACTGCAGACAATTGCTTTTGTTCCATTTGCGTGCAATGAAACAGCTGCCATGGACGGTAGCTTGCAAATTATTTGCTGAGCAGGGATGGAATTGGTGGTTTCCGAGTCGACCAACAATTGCCGTTCCATGCAGCAACGCGGTAACATGCACATCTGTGATGACGATTGTCTCAGCGTATCTGCTCACTTTTCAGCGACGAAAGGCGTTTACGCATTTCAACGTGAAACCTGTGCACGAGGCATGTTTTCTTTACTTTGTGCCTGGCGATACACACACAACAGATTAGAAATGGCAAGACTCGATGTTCGCTTGAAGGTAGTGTTGGATGAACATAATAAAGCTTTAAAGTATTGGATGTTGGTGTTGCTTGAGGGAAGTCATGATGAGACATCACCCGTTTATCGTCGCATGTTACCCATTATCTTGTTGCGTGCAGCGGCAATGGCACTTCTGGGACCAGATCAAGAACAGAACACAGAATTGAAGGATGCATTTGACATGAAACAACTGGACTCGACACCAGAGAGCCTCGCATGCATAGTTGCCGTTTGCAATGTTCTTTTGGAAGGTGATTCTGACGAGTTGTCGAGTTAATTCCAATGTGAATGTATGTGTTTGTCGCTATGGAAAACGTGTCATTTGAAGAAAGTGCATTGATGGTTCGAAACCTATTCCACGACTATAAGTAGTAACTAATTTTAAATGTGAGGAAATCTGTCTTGTCGAATTGGGTTTTAAAGGGTTTATCCTACCAAATCTAGATTCACGGATTCACATCTCTTGTTTACGATTCGATTGTATTCATTAGTTTTTGTTGGATGAGACAAGATCAAGTATTGCATGGTGATGGAGGAATACAATCAGTTGAGGCTTCTGTTCCTCTGATCGGCAATCTCTAGAATGTAGGAAGAGCAGAGTCCAAAAGCAATCTCCTTAGAATGGTGGCATTTTGTGGGATCAACATGCCACCAAGGCATGACAAACGGAACTATTCTTGGACTAGGCCGATCCCTGACGGGAGGTTTGTTCTTTGAGATATCACAGTCCAGTGTGAAAAAGAGGACGACGTGTTGGGATCAATCCCCAGAAGTACCGGTAGGTTTCGACCAGAGAATGGTGCATGCCTTTGGCAAGGTTAAGCGGTTTTCCAAGTCATTGACCTCAACGGAGAAAAATTAGAATCCTAGAGTACACACTAGTTGACGCCTTGACTCGTAAAGATCTAGATTGGATCATTTTACTCTACTCGCAAGACCAACTACCGGTAGCAGTTGTCGCCAAACGCCAGCAGGTGTTTATTCCTCGGGAATTTCAATTTCACCATCATCAATTCCTCGTTGAATATCACGAGGGGATTCTCCATTGACGGTGCATCCAACCGAGTTGCAGGTACCAAGAATCTCCTTGACAGTACCGGCAAGCTTGCGAGCGCAAGAGCGTTCCCTCATTTCCTTGGCAATATCAATGACTTGATCCAAGGTGAGGTTTCCATCGTGCTTGATGTTCTTGACCTTTTTGCGGTCACGAACCGGTTCATTCAAGGCTTTCATGACGAGCGAACTGGAAGAGGGGATCATGGACACGGTCGCTTGACGGTTGACCACTGTCAATTTGACTGTCACGTTGAGACCCTTCCAATCCATAGTGGCCTTTTGGATATCCTCACCAACCTTTTTGGGGGACAAACCAAGAGGACCAATTTTGGGCGCAAGGGAGGAAGCCGCAGCAATCTCACCACCCGTGGTGCGCATAATTACTAAAAAATAAAAGGAAATTGGTATCAGATCAAGTTTCTTTGGATGTAGTGGGTCTCGTCGTCGTTTGTCGCCGCTCCTTTAGTCGGATCTAGCGATGGGACATGCCACCAAAATCAATCATGGATTTCCTCACAATATTTTACTACTCACCGATCTTGACTTCATCAGAAGGAGGAGGGCCCATGGTGTTTACAGACGATGACAGCTACTAGACTGACTACGACAACCCTAGAACTTTTTTTTTGTGATGTGGGGCATGGTCGTCATGGGCGACGAGGGTAGTCTGTTCGTCGATTTTACCTGTTACTACCATACTTGAAAAGCGCCCGAGTGGCCACGATCGCTCCGACTACCGGTATTACGGGAACTTCTGAACGACAGCCAGACGGGGAGCGTTGCTAACTGGCCTGACTCGTGACTGAATTGAGAAGAGATGACGGGCAGGGCTCTCTTTTTTGGGGAGCCTGCAAAAAGGAATGAGTGCTGTAGAGGACTCACCGCTTGGAGAGTGCTGCGCTACAACTAATTTAGATACCAGAAATATGTGCTGGTCCTAGGGGGTGCCTGGCAATGGTCCCAGGATGGTCCGACTAAAAAATGATCGACCTTTGGGTCTGTGAATAGCTGTTACGAGTCAAATGGTGCTGCTGGCGACAAGGCGACTTGGATACCCACACTCGTGCTTGGTCTGGGGACTATCATCTTTGTTTGAGAAACATTTCCGCTTTTAGCAGAAAAATGGTGGACCGAAGGTCTAGGGAGTTAGAGGCAATGACACAAGTTGATGCAACATTATGGTGACCATTCTGGGAAGTGTGCGACATGTTTTTTCATCCTTCAACAACTTGATGTTGGCTCCTGGAACCATCCTACTGTGCATGCTTACTCACTGCATTATCATCATGATCATCATTACCACCACCACCAACGTGTCAGCTCCTGATGGTATGTGCCACATGTGAATAGCGGTTCCAGGTCCCTCTGGAGCAATCAATAGATTGAAAAGGCTTCCAACTGGTACGATTTACCCAACTCGTTCGAAAAGTCTTGGATCCCCGTTCGATGACTGGGACTCTCGAGACGAATAAGGATCCACCGATGGCACAGCGAGCACGACACGCTCGTATTCTATTGTCTACAACCAATTATTTTTAAAAATTGTCACCTTTTGAAAATCCGCCGAAAACGTTTTGTCATCTTGTCCATCGACGAGGCAATGGCAGGTCCAGGATGTGATCCTATGGGAGAATAATATGCTGTACTATTTGTACACAATGTTGCGCCAGACAAAGGCCAATCTTCTATCTACCTCTGAACTGTGTATCCAAAGATCATGGATTGTTTGATAGATATGGGCATATGAGACGGATTTCATTCGATACTCACCGTTTTTGACAAACGCCAGTTTCACCGACCCGTCAGGATACCCCATTCATAGCTCACAACGTCGAGGAAAGTCGACTATATGTTCGACGTTATTACTATTAATAGATTGAACAATCGTTTTGCTACAAGTGGGATACCAGGTCGGTCGTCGGCAGAATCATCGGGGAAAATAATCATAGATGCCTTTGGCAAGGGCAAGATAGTGGTGGATGAATTCATAATGGAAGGTGCAGACTACTACTACTGGTCTGTGGACTGCGGATGATTCACAGCCACGAGTGAAAGGGAACGGATGAATCGTCGGGTTTACAGTTAGTACATTCTTGCTAGTAGTAGATAGATCTGCTCTAGTAGCCGCTGCTCTCAACTACCTTTAATAACCACCAGGTCGCTCGGCTCATGTAGCTTATTGAAAAAGGTGACAGATAAGTTTAGTTGGTAAGATGGTAATAGTTGCCCTCTTGTTTATTATTAATATACATTCGCTACTAGAGCCTAGGGCCAGCCACCATATGCATAGAAGCACCATCCTTGTTAGCCAAAAAAGCTACTTGTACTATCCTCACAACTGTCCAGCATATCGGACAAACGACGACGACACGACGATGAACTGGATGTCAAATCGAGTTGGCGACATGATGCTCGCAAACGCAGAGTCTCAAGTGCTTCGGATGACATATTGTTGGAATAGGCAAAACCCAAGCTATCCAATGGTTGAGGCCGTCTTTCAGTCCACTCACAAATGCGGATGAAATCGTCATCTTCAAAGTCACAGGCGACCAAATGAAGAGATTGAATCGAGTCTGCAAATGAGTTCACCCATTGTGGTGACACATTTTGATCTGCACGCTGCAACGAGGATGACGACCTTCCAATGCTGGTACCAGTCGTCATGGTCTTTCCTTGTCTCCTGAACTTGTTGATATTGTTCAACAAAGAAGTAAGTGGTGATCGTCGTGTCCGTTTGGGGCGGGCGACCACGGTCTATTCGTCGCTTTTAAAGCAGGCGAGTGGCAATGATCGCTCCGACTCCTTTTAGGACTTCTGGGGAACCTTTTTATTTACCGCGACAATGCACTCGTGACTCGTGACTGCCATTGTGATAAGTGATAAGTGATAAGAGACATAGATGTTACCATCTCATGACAGAACTCTTTTTTTAACCATTCTGATGATTTCGACCATGCCCATACTTGTCGATGCCCCTACAATGCCAAAAAGGAATGATTTTGGTAGACTGCCAAGGGACTAGCTTTCTGACGTACCACTTGGAGAGTGCTGCGCTACAACAAAAATTGATACTACCGGTAGTTGCATATGCTGGCCATGGCATTGAGAGTCACGGCGACTTGTCGGGGGGCGGCTGGCATTGGTACCTTGATGGTCCCACTAAAAATGAACGACATTTGGATCTGTGGAGAGCCGTTACAAGTTGAATGGTGCTATTGGAACAGACCGTGCGACAAGCAGTCTTGAAATCCACACTCGTGCATGATCATGGGATTATTATCTCCCTGTGAGAAGAATTGCTCTCGCCTTTTTTTTAGAAAAAGCGGAAAAAGGTGGAAAAAGGTCTATAGAGTTAAAGACAAGGACACAAAGGGTTGTGCCAGGATTGTGGTGGCCATTTACGGGATCTGTGCGACAGGATTTCATCGTTTGCTCCTGGAACCAACCTACTGTGCACCCTCACGGACTTTATCATCACCTTCATCGTCATCACAGAGCCAGCTCCCGGTAGTAGGTACTACATGTGAACCGAGATTCCAAGTCCCTCTGGGGCGATAGAGAGGGTTCAAACTGGTACTATGCACTTACTCCTTCTGAATGTCTTGGATACAGTTCAGATGACCGAGACTCGACAAATTTCCAACGTATGGCACGATAGCAATTTCTTCTTGCAGCACAATCTCCCATAACAATCGTGATTGGACCTAACAACCAATCCAGGTGCCTTGTGATGTGCTTCCCGGCTCTTCATGATGCCCATTGGGATTAGTCCGGGCATGGACCATATGACTTTTTGTGGGGGACACTTGGTTGAATGTTCGGTCGTCAATGAGAACAATCTGGATGCACTCGTGGCAAAGCGAGTACGATAAGCTCATCCACCCATTATCTACAACAAAATATTTTCAGAAGTTGTCATTTGGATCTTTTTGAAAATTCGCTCAATCTTTGTCATCTCGTCCATGGAACAGGCAATGGCAGGTCGAAGATGTGATCCTTTGCGAGAAACTACGCTGTACCCTTGGTTTACAATACAACTGACAATTACTGGAAAGCATCAAGACCGGTCGGTTGCAAGATACTAGTACAATCCACATAGGCCCAATCTTTGATCTACCTCTGAACATTGTACCCAAGATCATGCATGGTTTGATACATATAGAGATATGAGCATACCATACTACACCGTTTCTGACATACGACAAGGCCACGAACCCAGGACAGAATATCCCACTCCTATATCACAACTTCCAAACCGGAATGGAAGGTCGACTCGAAGCTGGTAGATTATCTGTTCGGTGTGATTGCGATTAATGGCCTCGGATGATCGCTCGTTTTCGACAACTCCGTCATTCACAACGACATTAAAGTTTCACCGCGGACTCTATCTATAAGGTGCGGACTTGCGGACTCATCCGATGAACAGGTCATTTTATTTTATACTACTAAGTACAAGATTGTCGACTTGGAGAAGAGATTCGTCCACACTAGGAGAAAGTCCTTGAAATGGTTTGCGGGTTCGCCGCGACCACAGTGCTACAAGGGGAGTACCAGGGAGATCCTCGCTGGGAGCATCATCCGGGAAAATAACGGATGCCTTCGGCTGGGGGTCGAGTGTACCTTTGAAGACAGTAGTATGTATTCTTAGTGGATGATGACTACTGGTACATGGCTGGAACGATGGTGATTCTGGAGTAATCAAAGGGAAAGGACCAATCGTCGGTTTTCATTCTAGTAGCTACAACAACTGGCTGGCTGCTCGTCTAGCTACCTGCAGTACCCCCGGTCGCTCATCCTCAGCCACATAGCGATTTACGAAAAGAGATGCCCCCCCGCGCACCCCTACTACCGGTAGATAAAAAAGTAAAAGGCAACCCAAAGAAGAGGGAGAGTTTAGAAAGCTGCTAGTAGTAAACGCTTCTAACTTACTTCTTGCTTGTTATGAAAACTGTACTAGTTAGATACTACTAGTAGTGAGTCAACCTTGTCCACACGCACCACCACCCATGTTGGCCACCAAGCTATCATCACTGATATCGTCCAGAATATCGGACGACAAACGACGACACGACGACGACGCACACGATGTCAAATCGAGTTGGCGACATGATGCCCGTGAAATCAGAGTCTCAACTGCTTGGGATGACATACTATTGGAATAGGTAAAACCCAAGTGATCCTATGGTTGATGTCGTCGTTCTGTCCACTCACAAATGCGGATGAAATCTTCATCTTCAAAGTCACAGGCTACCAAATGAAGAGATTGAATCGAGTCTGCAAATGAGTTTACCAATTCAGACACATGATTTGGATCATCTGCAGCAAGATCATGCTTCGACAACGAGGGCCTTCCCATCATGGTGCCCGTCGTCGTGGTCATTCCACCTCGTCTCCCCAACTTGTTGACATTCAACAAGGAAGCAAGTCGTCGTCGTCGACTTCTGAGGATGAACCAACAGTGACATTTCTCAATTCCAAATGACGAAGACCTGGCTTGGACACGAGACGCTGAAAAAGTCGTCGAGGTAGATTGGTGAGACCGATCAATGCAAGAGATTCCAAACAAGGTAATCTGGTGACACAGTCCAAGATCTTGAGAAGTGTAGGACGAGGAGGAAGTTCCAATCCAATCTCCACAGATGTCAAAGATGTGTTCACTCGCAAAGCTTTACAAAGTCCAGTGTAATCGCTCGCTCCCAGGCGCGACTCATAGAAGCCAAGCTTGATGTGCTGGATTTGGTTGTTCTCAAGTTGGTGTTGTCGAAGCTGGAATGGAGAACAAGAAGAAGAGGAAGAAAGAGATCGCTGTAGTAGTGCTGGTGTTGGAACCATGTTATTACTCTTTGACGAGATATCCTTGGGATGTTTCAATGAAGCCTGCATGCTGCTGCTTGATGAAGATCGCTGACAATTTTGTCGGATAGAGCGAGATGCGAGATGCGAGATGCGATTGTGGTGTTTTGTGATCAAAGCCATTCGTTGCCTGTATGAACTGTGGTCCAGATTTTCTTCCATACTAATTAAACGATGACTATATGTGTTGCGGGCGGTTCTTTAAATATTGTACTACTATTGTTACCTCAACAATATGCCCTCCAAGTCGCTTGTCCAAAGTTCTGTAGTCGAGAAATGTAGATTATCTCCTGTTCGATATGATTGCGATTAATGGCCTCGGATGATCGCTCGTTTTCGACAACTCCATCATTCACAATTGCATTAAAGTTTCCCCGCGGACTCTCTCAGGTCATTGCTGACTGTCTTGAAAAGAGATTCGTGCACGCTAGAAAGTCTTTGTACTGGTTTGCGGGTTCGCTACGACTACAAGTGGGAGTACTTGTAGTACTTCCTTGTACCATGTACCAAGTACCTCGTTGGTAACATGATCATCGGGGAAAGAATGGATGCCTTCGGCTAGGGGATGCATGCCTCCTTGAAGACAATATGTACTCTTTATTCAGTGGATGGTGACTACTGGTACTTCATCAGAGAGTCAGAATATTTAAGTTCTGCCTATTTCGA